>PVKU01003378.1:0-181151 GCA_004027475.1 Anoura caudifer | reverse complement strand
CCCATACACCCATACCCCCATACCCCATACACCCATACACTTTAGAATATATTTGTTCTGTGCTTTATCTTTGCCATCATGATCCTGAAGATCACAAAACACCATTGGCCAGGGATTAATAAACCTTTATATTTTGACATCATTTAACCTATGACATTTCATATATTTTCATTAGATTGACTCTGTTATTATAATAGTTAAATGTGATCAAGGCAAAACCCATGGGAGTGTTTTGTTTAATTCATTTAATTCCATTTATTTCATATCAAATGAGTCACTCCTGAGAATGCCCTATTAGCAGCCAGGTCGACAAGAAACATGCATGCTTCATCATGATTAATCATTCCTGGCTTCCATTATCTTTCAGACATTGGAGGGATGACTTCCCAGTTTCAGCCGAACCCAAGACTCTCTGCCATGATCCTGATAAAAGATCTGGCTGCCCGAGAGCAAGCGCTACAATGCAAGCACCTGCGGGGCTCGTCTTCCTTAAAAGCTACAGAAATACGTTTCCTACTGTGACATCCAATATACGGAAGAGCCTTCTCTGGAAATCATCCTTTCATTATGTCTTCGTAATTACTGTTTTCTGTCTGATGAATCTTATGCAAGCTGTGAGACTTTGAATTATGAATTTGGGAGAGCTACAAGAACAGAACTAGCTGCGGCTCACTGGGCTGTGCACGCCGATCCCGGCTTCCCAGACAAACCCTGCCACAGCTCCCCGCTCTGTCGTCTGCGCGCATTTTCGGGGAGATGATCAAAATTCTAACTTACAGGACCTAGGGGTGCCTTTCTCATCTAACAAGTGCTGAGCGTCTGTGTCTCGTAGGATGCTGTACCCGGCAACCCTCCAGAGCCATGACCTTTGCCCTGATCACTTTCGTGCTCAGAAAGAAACGGCGCAGCGCAGAGTGTCATCTCTGTTCTCGTTTTACGGCCTGGAAATTTGGATTAGATCTGAATGGAACGTTAGATGACACACGTTTTGTTCCCTATACATTTCATAAACTATTGGTTATGGAAGAGAGGTCACTGGAAAAAGGATGCAAGGGGATGAAGCTGTGCACCAAAACGCGTTCCCAACGTATGTAAAAGAAACCTTCCGAATGCAGAAGCAAAGTACATAAACGAGAAGTAAATATGGAACCTTCCCAAACTGAGATATTCTTTTAATAAGCATTTATTTTCAATACATGTGCCAGCTATTATGCTCAGGGTTGGCTTTAGAGTCTGATACTATAGATTTAATGTATGCATTAGCCTACACATCTGAGATGTGGTCACATCATATGGGAAGGGAACAAACAAATGTTGCTTTTTTCCCCCGAGGTTAGGCCTGTGTGTGAATAAATGTGACATGGAGAACCCCAGGCAGGCAGCTGTGGAAAACAATGGCAGGAAGCATCGCACAGTCGGGCACATCCATGAAATCAATGCTGGCCAGAAATGAGATGCTGGAGTCCGTGGCAGGCCATGTTCACAAGCTGGAGACCAGCCGGCTCAGTCATCCTCAACCATGGTGACAATGAGAGCCACTGGGAAGACTTTTAAGATATGCACGCAGCATCCACGGAACCTTCTCCATACCATTCATAAGAGCACAGCAGGGCATGGCTCTAATGGGAGGCTGGACTCGAGGACTCTGCAGCTACCCCTGTACGCGCCAAACTTCAAAATCCATTTGTCACAATGCAAGTGCTGATGCTTTTGAAGGTGCCTGAGGTTCTGCATTCTGACAAACACGCAGGTTAGGACCAAGATTGCTCATCCTGGGACAGCTTGGGATCTGTGAGCCATGCAGAATTGGGCACCACAGCTCAGAACTACTGAATTCAAATATGAATTTTAACATTTCCAGATGATTTGAATGTGCATTACATTTTGAGACATGCTCCTAAAAATTATACATGTCATCCCAGATGAAGAAAATGATACTCAGGAAGACTTGGATGTCAGATGATG
This sequence comes from Anoura caudifer, assembly GCA_004027475.1. Taxonomy (NCBI): domain Eukaryota; kingdom Metazoa; phylum Chordata; class Mammalia; order Chiroptera; family Phyllostomidae; genus Anoura; species Anoura caudifer. The sequence goes on along the minus strand of PVKU01003378.1, from coordinate 179,186 downwards.
GCTTCCTTTCCCTTTGATACCCATTTAAACTTGTTTAACCCTAACAAATCCCAGATCCTACACCATATACATGCACAAATAAGCCTATAGCAGTGGTTCTCAAAGAGTGGCCCAAGGCGGGCGCCATGATGTCAGTTGGGAAGATGTCAGACAGGCAGATCGTTGGGACCTAGCCAGCATTCTTTGTTTAGCGTGTCCTCCTGGCGGTTTGGATGCTGCACACTCAAGCGTGAGAACCACTAGCCTGTAAAATTATTGTCATGCTGCACACAATTGGAATGTTGCTCTTCATGATGTATTTTTAAAGGTCATGAGAACTAAGCCCATATATTGACTTTAATTTTTTAAAATGAGATTTATAAAGTTCAAGAAAAAGAGCGTGGTGATAGCACTGTTGGAGAGTGAGATGCCTCTCAGTGCAGACATGTTGGTCCAGACCATTTTCCCGTCGGGGGTGGAGGGCCTCTTGGATGCTGTCAGATGTTTCCCAGCAGCCCTGGCCTCCACCCATTAGAAATAAGTAACAACCCGAGCCTGAACTCCAACCTAGAATACAGACGTTCTCTCTGATGTTCCTGGGGGTGGAGGAGAGCGAAATCATCTCCAACTGGGATCCATTGACCTCTAACGTCAACTCACCAAAAGAACGATGTTATTCCGAGCTGCGGAAGGAGGAGAAGGAACAGACCTGTTCAGTGTCCATGAAAACCACTTTTAATTAATCAACATGTGATTCACCAAAGAAGGCCACCGGCAGAAAGAATGTGGTTCTTTCGAGGGTGTTCAACCACAAACCAAAATGACACCCTTTGGATTGGGCTGTGAATGGGACATGGGAAACTGTAGATACTGTGAAAAAATGCATTTTAAGAAATCTATACTCAGTTGCATTCACTGCCCGTTCTGATGACGGTGATAATGCCACCTTAAGAGGATTCTTAGCGATAAATTCATTGCCATCATTATCAAGAAATGTCCTATTAAGAAGAAAATTACAGCATAGGGATTTCTTTCAGTTTTCAAAATCACGTACTAGGGATCACTACTCAAATAAGGAATCTGGAGGAGATGAGAGTGATTAGCTCAAGGGAGGGGTTATCACCCTCATTCTCCAGCGCCCCTGGGCTGATAGCGCCCCTGCCTCCCCGACAACTGGCCCCTCTCTGGCAGAAGACCTAGGGGGCTTTCTCGTTAAGCTCTTCAATGTCCCCAGCAGTCACCTGTCTGCTTCTCAGATCAGGAAAGAGAGAGGGTTTTGCCGGTGCTTGGCTTGCCACCGACCCCGCCACCCTCCACCGTCTACACTGGCTAGCCCGGCAGGTACCTCCGCACACGCTTTTGAGGAAAATGTTCTGGAGAACCATTGTTTTTGCAGCCTTTGCACACACGCCCCAAACGTCATCAACATTCTTTCTGTCTTCAGGTGATTTTCAGCTGTCAGCTGGAAGTCACGCGCCTGTGTACGTGGGTTACCAGGAGATCCAGAAGAAACAGAGGCATTGCACTCAGGCTCAGAGAGAAGAGAACCTAGGTGTGAACGCACGGGAACTTAAAATCGTAGGGGTCTTCACAAAAGCAGTGGCCTCCCCTAAAATGCAAATGGCCGTCTACCGTCCGTTTCCTTCAGAGGCCAGTCACACAAAGTGCTGTTGCCACCCATTCTAGACGAGTTGAACACGTATCCCATGGGCTGACACGGGAGCATGCTATTTACTTTTTCTTAAAAGAGTATTTAAGTGAATTATGCTCATTTTTTACAACAGCAAGCGTGCCCTTCAGTCAATACCCTACCTGCAATTTTCAGGAACTACAGGGATCATTACACTTTCTCCCTGCAGATGTCAAGTTCAATAGCGGAGGCAGCACTGCCGAGGGAATATAAATTGGTGCGGGCGCTGTGGGGAACAGTTCGGTGGGTCCTCAAAAAGTTAGGCAGGGTTTCCATGGGACCCGGCAACTCTACAGAGAAATGAAAACATGTGCCCACACAATATCTCATACATGAGTGTTTAAAAGAGAACATACATGAAGGACTCATGGACATGGACAACAGTGAGGGGACTCCTTACGGAAGCTGAGGGGCAGGCTGGGTGGAGGGGAGTAAAGGGGTAAAAATGTGGGACAACTGTAATAGCATAAAAATAAAATATTAAAAATGTGTAGCAAAAAAACCCAACATTATCCATCCATAACAGGTGAAGGGTAGAAATAGCCCATCAACCGGCCAATGATAACGTGGTAGATCCATACCATGGACAAGTGCTGGACCACAGGGAGGACTGAGGTGCCCACTCAGCAGGGATAGAGCTCCAAGCATCATGCTAACGGAAGAAGCGGGTTGCAGAAGGCCACCTACTGCCATTTTGATGAAAGTCCCATAGGAAAACGGAAAATCTGTGCAGCGAGAAAGACTAATGGTTGTTCGGGGCTGGGAAAGTGGAGGCCGGCGGGAAGCCCGCAGCTGCAGGGCACAGGGTCTCTCTCTGAAGTGCCCCAAGGTCTGCAAGACGCCTCTGGGGATGGGCGCGCCTATCTGTGAATGTACTAAAGCCACGAGACTGCACACTGTGAATAGGTGAATTGTGTGGCATGTGAATTATATCACAGTAAAGGTGGAGAGAGCTCTCTCCACGAGGATGAGGATGAGAACAGGAGAGAGCGAGCTCCGCTCCAGAGCCGAGAGTTCTTGCTACCAGCAGCAAGAAGTAGCTGTGACTTACAAAAAACCAAGGGTACAAAGGCTCCTGCTGCGCCTGCCACTGTCTCCCGAGTCCCCTGAACCTGCCTCACCGCGCGGACCTAGGCGTGGAGTGTTCCAGCGCCCACGCTCGCGCGCTTTCATTGCGCTTACATGCCAACGGTCACCTGAGCCTTGGACGATTCGCTCGCAGCTACGTCCGGATTCATTGGGACCTTCTGGAAGTCGAAACCCTATTTGAAGCCCCCTCCTTGCTGACCGCTTCGATGGGCAGCTACCTGAGCTCACCGCAGTCCACACTTCAGCCCTTGGCCCAGGGGACCCCTAACCTGTGGCCTGGTCTGGCCCGGGTCCAGGAAGGGGACCTCAAGGAGCGCTGCATCTGCACCCAACCCTTCCCCCAAATGCCGCGGCACTGGGGGCCCGCCAAGCCCCAGAAGGTAGTCACGGAGGCATGGATGCGCCTTCCTGCCACATCGCCCCCTGAGACCACCATGGGGCCGGATCTTTCCTGTGCCTGGGAGAGTTACAAGAAGTGGAGGCTTGTGAGCACCCGGCCCCCAAGACGGATCTCCAGCCCGGTGACCATCAGGATCGCTCCTCTGGAGCACAGGACAGGCCTCTGTGCACCCCCAGAGCAGGGGGCCCGCCCTGCTGGGAGTCCACCCACTGAGGAGCGCCTCGACCCTTGTGCCAAGGAGACCGTGCTGAGAGCGCTCAGCCAGTGCAAGAAGGGGAAGCGGAAGTTCGACGGGCCCCTCTGGTTTGAGACCCCGGAGAGCAGCAGCAGGACCCGGGGCCTGGAGCGCAGGCCCTCCGCCTTCACGCCCCTGGTCAGAAACGGGGTGGTGCCCCACTACGTGCCCAGGCCCGGGCCTCTGCAGAGGAGCCTCTGCTCTTGAACCGGTGATGTCCGCACGGCGGAGACTGGCGTCGGGTCTGCCGCCTGCCCCGCCTCGGGGACAGCCTCGCTCCAGCCCGACCCAGCGGTCCTGGCTCGCAGAGTCTGCCCCCACCGAGTGTTGACCCTACGCTTTCACCCCCACCCCTGCGCGCGCGCGCCTCCGCCTTTTCCCTGAAAACACAGATTTCAAAGGCATCTTCTTTCCCACCTCCCCTGAGTGTCCAGGGAAACACATTAAATGATCGCATTAAAATAATGTCAACATTAAATAAAGAGCTTTTTGTACAGCACCGAGGGGAAAGTGGCTGCCAGCCTCCAGACGGACAAGAACTATGGTCCCGCCCGCACCGGGACTCATTTTTATGGGTTTGGGGGTCCGCGAGAGTGGAGGAGCGACAGTGAAGGCAGCAGGTCCTTAGAGACCTGGAGGGCAGCCCAGGGACACGGGGCATCAGGCCAAGGGAGAGAGTCCGCGCTTCATTCTCAGAGGCAGGGGTTTTAGGCGGGGGACAGACTTCAGGGGCTGATATTTCTGCACGGACTTCTTCCGCCTGCAGGGTGGACGGCGGGTGATGCTTGAAAGGCAGCAACGAAGCCAGGAAGAAGGGCTCAGGGCTGCATTTCAAGCAGCAGAAGAGGGGACTGCGGTCTGAGAGGGAGGGGACCGGCAGGGACGGCGCACATGGATCCGGGGTCTGTTTCCCAGGTGGGTGATGTGGGCCTCGCTGGGGCAGCGATCTCCCACCTTCTTCATCTCTCGGCACACACACACTAATTACTAAAATTCTTTGACACACCAAGAGGTATATACATAGTTTTTGCCCATCCGACAAATATAGGTGTAACTGATTCCTTCACCGTGATGGCTGCCGTTGTGCTGGGGTGTCTTTTTTTTTTTATTATTATTATTTGAAAATGTAAAGGAATAGAGGTCAGGGCTCTGGCTAAGTAGTCAGGTAGTGCCTGTTTTAAAAATTCTGGTGGCGTGCCCGCTGAAAATCGCTGGCCTAGGGCAATACATGACAGTATTAAGGAGGTGGAAGAATCCAAGAGTCTTAACTCAGTGGCCCAAGACTCTGCGTGAGGATGGTCCCGTTTATGGACATGGGAGATCCCAAGAAAGAAACTACTTGGAGAAACCCAGTACGTGTCTTCGACGTTTGTGATCCCAGGAGCTGCTACCCGTGCAGTTGAAAACACGAGCCTGGAACCCGCGGGAGTTTGAAGCTAGAGAAAGTAATGCAGAAGTCACACAGGTTCACGCACGATACCTGCGGTGCCTGGGTGGAAGCCATGGGCTGCGCGAGACCGCCTGTGCGGAAGGCGGAGAGGGAGGCCTGAAACCGACCGCCCACGGTGCCCGCGCCTCGGCATCAGATCAGGGTCTAGAGGCAGATACAGGCCTCCGTTCAACGTTTCCGTTGCTCCGGCGGCCGTGTAGCTTGTAGTCAAAGATTAAGAATGTGTGTTGGCCATGTCCCGGAGGCCTGCCTGTGACACAAGCCCCAGGAAAAGTGTTTAGAAGCCCACTTGGCTTGAAACAACAGAAAAGTGTGGAGAGGTTAGCAAAAGGCAAGGGTCGCTTAAAGAGCAAAAGTGGTCGCAAGACGGTTGGTTTCTGCTGTTTGCTTTAAAGATCACGTCACTTCGTCCTGGTCAGATCCCGCGGCCACAGGCACAAAGGCCGCAGACAAGAGGAGGTCGGGGGCAGAAATCACCCAGGCTACGGAAAACCACTGCGGCCTGCCTGAGAGCCCACCAAGCCGCTGGGCCCGTGACCCGTGGCCCCTGACTCGCAGTCTGTGTCTTTAAAGCCCCTGATCGAAACCTCTCAGAGGGGTCCGGGTCTAAGCAATCGCTCCCCCTTCCCCGGCCTGGGGCCCTGCCAACGAACTGGTTTGCGGTCTCCACTGCGGGCTTGGCTCTGCGGTGCACGGGGTGGGTGGAGCTTCTTGGGCTCAGTAACAAGAATTGGGCTCCGGACAGAAGACGTCCCTGCTGTGCAGCAGCACTTCGAGGGCGAAGGGAGGGAAGGAGGAGAGAGGGAAAGGCGGGGGGTTGGGGGGGGTGATGCCCAAGGCCCCGAGGCGGTGGGAGAAAAGCCAGAGCAGCAGGGACACGGAGGGGGAGACCCCTGATGATGGCCGCTGCTGAGAAAGGGGGTGGTCCGTGGCTGACTTTGAGGGGAGGAGTGTAGTGCGTTCCAGTGTTGGAGACAAAAACCTGAACCCAACTGGAGGACGCTGGGAGAGGTGGCTGGTGGGCAGGGACTGGAGACCCCCGCTGGCAGGTAGGAGGTTGGGAAGTAAAGCAGGCCCCGGGGGCGTGCTGAAGGCAGTGTTACTGTAGTTTTAAATTCTCGTTGGAGAAAGGACGGGGAAAATGATTCAGCAGCGTATTGTTCTTCGGAAGATCTGGAGGGACGCAGCCCAGTGCTGGCGGAGGGCGGGCGGGCTCCCAGAGCCTGGTCTGTGGACACCAGGGCGGGGGATGGGCAGGTCGGGGGGATGGGAGGGCCAGGGTGGGGGCACCGGGTGGCGGGCCAGCTCATTTCTCTTCTGGTGGGAGCTGTGCAGTGCAAGGCCAGCAGCAGAGGGGTGTCGGGGCAGCGGTCCAGGTCTGAGGAAAGCTGCAGGTGGGAAACTGAGTCCTCAGAGCGGAAGAGGAGCTCGGGGGACACAGCCCTAAGCTTGTGAGAAGACAGCGAGCGTCCGTTTCAGGACGATATGACTCGTTTTCTCTGCGTTTTGTGTTTCCTGCCTTAGGGCAGGTGAGAACTGAGTATCCATCGGTTTTGACCATTTGGGCTGTACTGCGTAAACCAATCTGCTTATGCTCCATAAGAACTAAGCACGGGGGAGGAAGCAAGGGAGTGAAGGCGTGTGTGAGTCCAGGTCTTCCTGAGGGACAGAATGAGCATGTATAGAGAGAGAGAGAGAAAGAGATTTACTGTAAGGAATTGGCTGGTTCATTATGAAGCCTAATTCTGAAGATGTGCCATCAGCAAGCTAGAGATAACAGACCTCTGGTGAAACTTTCAGTCCGATTCCAGGTTCAAAGGCAGGAGAAGACCGATGTCCCAGCTGGAAGTCACAGACAGGCAGGGAGAAAGAGTTCTTTTTCACTCAGTCCTTCCGTGGGCTGGATGAGGCCCACACCACGTCGGCCACCTGCTCACTCTCAGCGTTACATCTACCGGTTCAAATGCTGACGTCACCTAGAAACACCCTCACAGACCCCCCAGGACAAGGTCTGACCGGCTGTCTGGGCATTGCGCGACCTAGTCAAGTGGACACATAAAATCGACGGTCCCAGGATATTTTTAATCGTCATCTGCCCTTGGATGGCTCTAACCAGGGACAGTTTCTCGGTCTTCCACTTGTTTCTCCTGTCTTGGCAGTTTGGTGAAATTCCCCTTTAGGTAAGATGTGCTTTAAAACTTACAGTGAGCCCTGGCTGGTGTAGCCCAGTGGATTGAGCGTGGGCCTATGAACCAAAGGATCGCGGTTCGATTCCCAGTCAGGGCACATGCCTGGGTTGCAGGCCAGTTCCCGGCAGAGGACACACGAGAGGCAACCACACATTGATATTTCTCTCCCTCTCTCCTTCCCTTCCCCTGTAAAGATAAATAAATAAAATCTTTAAGAAAGAAAGAAAGAAAGAAAACTTACAGCGAGTTAAAAACCCCGTGGAGGAGGAGGAAAACCCAGAAAGACTTCCCTGGATGACAATTTTCGGTCAAGGCACGGTTTTAGAAATCATGATTGCGACCGTCTAAGCCTGTTGCTGGGCACAGTCCGTCTGCCTTCAGCTGCATGTCAGTGCGAGGGCGGCCCTGCTGGCGAGCAATGCCCCGCATGTGACGGAGACGGCAGGGGCGGGGGAATAATAGTGCATCACGCCTGAGGGGAGGGCGCAGAGGCTGGCTGGGGTCGGGTCGTGGTAAACCCAGTAGAGAAACTGACATTGCTTTTTAAGATTTTATTTACTTCTGTATAGAGAGAGGGGAAAGGAGGCAGAAAGAAAGAGCGAAACATCAATGTGTGAGAGATACATCAATCGGCCCGCAACCCAGGCATGTGCCCCGACCGGGAATCGAACCAGCGATCTTTTGGTTCACAGGCCGGCGCTCCATCCACTGAGCCACACCAGCTGCGTGAGAAATTGACATTTAAGCGGGTTAACGGGGAGGTCAAGCATCTGCACAATTGCACCGCTGGGATCGCTGTCGGTATCGCATTCATCCCGCAAGCCCGAGGAATTTATCGAGAGGCTCCATGATACAAACATTCGGCCAGACACCAAGACCATCGCGGTGACTGAGGAACCAAGGGAATGAAAGATTGGTGAGAAGATGGTTAAAAGAAGCAGAATTCAGCACAGCGCGGTAATTTTCACCGAGGCCCACCAAGTTTTCTACGTGAACGTACAAAAGGCAGGTGAAAGTCTTTGCTATGGATAATTTAGGAAAAACCCCTGAAGGTCCCAAGATAAGCAGAAGGTAATTGCAAAACATGACTTGGAGAGGGAAAGGGGAAAAACAGGAAATACCACACTTTTGGACCATGTGGACCCGACACAGTTGCTGGGGGGACGGTGAGCAGTGTGGGTGCTAAAATATCGAGGTCACGGATGTGAGTAGGACCAGGTTAACACACGATTGTATGTTGGGGACAGTCTCAGTGGACTTTGCTCGCATCTAACCAGTGCATGCCCCTTTCAGCCCTGGTGTAGATGATAAATCGTACACGCCCTTTTTAGAGAGCACGAGTTATGTGATCAGCGCACGCGAGAGGGACCAGGACTTGATGGGGCGGCCACAGCTGGAAGGGGGAGAGACATACACGAGTCACTGTGGATGTGTGTCCACGTGTATGTAGTTATCGATGAGAACACACAGCTACCATTCCCGCCCATGGACTGCTGTGGTAGGAAGAAAAGAGGCAGCCCCCACAAAAATGCAATTTCTTCTTAAAAAGGCTTTTGTATTTATTGATTTTTTAGAGAGAAGAGCGAGGAGGAGGTGGAGGAGGACAGAAACACCCATCTGTCGCTCCACTTATTTACACATTTATTGGGTGATTCTTGTACGTGCCCTGACCGGGGACCAAAATCAAAATCTTGGTGCATCAGCACAACATTGTAACCAGCTGAGCTGACCCAGCCAGGGCCAAGAACACACTTTCTTTATCTGAGGGCTGGATTATGCCATCAAGTAATGAGAATTTAAAGTAAGACACTCATCAGTGTAGGCACTCGGGGTACATTAGGGCAGGTCCGTTTGCCGGAAGGCAGAGTGAGGAAAGAACAATGACACGTGGAACTGTATTGCCCCTTAGACTTACAGGGAACGAGCATCCCCCTCCACTTATTCTGTGTCTGTGTGTCGGGTTTGCAAGGATGTTCAACAGCCTGGTCCGATAGCAACCCCACCGCCTCCTCTGCTGCACCAGCTAGCCCGGTAAGAGTGTGCTTAATAAGATTTAAAAAGAATTGCCAGAATCCCTGCAACCAAGCGAACTCTAGTCAGAGGTGGCAGGTGGATTTTTCTTCCAAGAGATAAGCCAGGAAAAAGGAGGTGACTAAAGGAAAAGAAACCCGGGGGTCACTCATGCTGCAGAGATGTAGAAGACAGAAAGAGAACTAATTAGCAGAATTTACGTCTAAAAGAAATAAAACAGGGACCTAGAACCACTGAAAGGATGAGCTACAGAGCCTAGGACACACGTCCAGTTTTTAACTCACAAGAAAGCTCTCCAATGGGCGATGAACTGGGTTACCACGGAGCACCTGGAAAATGAGGGCAGAGATGTTCTTCTCCAGCAGCTACTATAAGAATGAAGCTCTGAGAAGTCGAATTAAATTTCGAACAGTGTGTAGGTGGCGTGGAGTGTCCTTCCTGACAGTCCTTTGCTAAGAGGTTTAATGCCATTTTGAGACGAAACCCAGTTCCTGTTGGTAAGTTCATTTTGAGAGTCTTCCCACTTGTTCCTTGACGTACCGAATCAGAGTCTGAATGGCAAATACAAGCCAGGGAAGCAGCATCAAAATGGGCAATGCTTTTCCTGGACCGTCACCAGCTGTAAATTGTAACCAGGAGGTTCACGTCCTCCCGCACGTACCACAGGACTTCTTATCCAAAGCATCGTAAATGCTGCAGAAGGGCCTTTAATGCATGTAAAAATATCCAAAAGTTAAAAGCTACCCTTCCATAAGAAGACAAAAAAAGCCCTCAACTCTTCCATTCTGTTTTAAAAATATCAATATTCTGTTTTAAAAGATCAATACCTCCTTGATGTATGTTACCAATTTTTCACCACGCGTTTGGCGCTTGAATCTCAAAATAGTTTGGAATGCAAAAGGGAGAACAATGAAAGCGCACTCATGTTTCTGCTCTACCTAAAAGGGTTTCCAGATTCTAATTTCTCCCAGTCTTCTCTTGACTATACTTTTCCATGGATTTATATTTCTACCCTGGCTGACAAATATTTCCAACACTGAAAGTTTGGGGTAAATTCAGCAGAGAGAAGCATTAACGGGCTTACAAAGTTCAGTCCAGAAGAAAGCCTTCTTTAACTCCACGTAACCTCGGAAGCGTATAAAAGATCATTACGACCAGTACCAGTGTCGGCAATGATTGCATGTATAGACTTTGGGAGAGAATCAAACGCCTGGGCTCACAGCCAGGAATCGGGCATGGAGCCTGACACATAGCCGTTGATGTATATAGACTCAAAGTCAACTGAGAAATTAAGACTTGGCAGGAAATGATGCTGCTATTAATGGATACCCTAAAAGGGCATACCTAAGCTCAGGATGGTCAAGAGTGGGGTTCAGGTTCTAGAAGTTCATCCTGAAAAGTACCAGTGTTTTAACACTAGATTCTACAATCCGATGAGGAAGAAAATGTGCTAGATGTTTTTTAGTTACAACCCCTTTTTATTATAAAAATATTTTAAAGTTAAAAAAATAAAATAAAAATAAAACCAGCTGTCCTGTCACTGCCCAGAGAAAACCACCGCTACATCCTTTGGTCCCTTAACTTATCTTTACATGCCTATGATGGTAGCAATGTCAAAACATACAAAATAAATATACACTATTAGTCACTAGGTAAATGCAAACAAAAATGACTGAGATACCGCTTCACATTCCCAACAGAACGGATGTAAACAACAAGACAAATAACAGGCATTGACAAGAATATGGAGAAACCGGAACCCTCACACGTTGTCGCTAGAGAGGTCCTTTGGCTAAGCCACCTTGGAAGGTCATGTCAGGTTTTGAAATGTCACATGCAAATTTACCGCACGACCTAGCCGTTCCACCCCTAGGCTTTCACTGAAAACCGTTGAAGAAACATCTACACACAGACTTGCATGTAAACAGTTCCAGTAGCATTATTGCCAATATCCAAATGGTAGAAACCATCCAAACATCCCCCGGCTGGTGAATTCGGAACCCGATGGGGTCTATTCAGACAGCAGGATAAGAAAGAAAGAAATGCCAACAGCAGCAAAATGCGGAGGGACCCCACACACTCAGTGCTGAGTTACGGAAGGCAGACCCCAAAGAGCGCACGTGCTGTGGGCTCCACTTACACAGCATCCGATCCCGAAAAGTCAAACCTGCAGGGACCATGAGTGCATCAGCGGTGACCTGGATACGGCTGACCAGCAGCTCTTCCCTGTTTTTATGCATCAAAAAACAAGAATATTTTCAAGATTAGTCTTCCTTTTCTGCGTGTGAACGTATCCATTGAAAGAAATTGGAATCACCTCTTTGAAGATGCAACCGTTCTTGTATTTGCCCATTCACCCCCCAAGTGGTTACTCAGGACGCATGTCATGCTAGGCAGCACAACACACTGTAATTACACTAAGCAAACATTGTTCCTCACAGCACTCCCATTCTTAATAGGACAGAACAAAAGAATACCCATGCACACGATAAGGAAAGTTTAAGGTGCATCTGATGTCCAAAGGTATTTGAAGTGGGAAGAGTATAACCACACCAGTCACCTAAAACACGTTCTACATTATGTAATAGCTTCCTCGAGATATTGCAGAATAGGAAAAGAGAGCTATTTCTCGCCTAAGGTGATTTCTGCTTGTTGCTGCTGTGTATGCAACATGCGTGCAAAGAGCCACCGTGAACAATCGCTCATCACGAGAGCACGTGGCAACCTTTCCGGGGAGTGCGAGTGGCTGGTGGAGGCGCCCCTGCATTTGGAGGCGAGTTTTCTGGGAGCGTTGTGTAAAACGGTGGGCTGCCACCGGGGAGGGGAGAGGTCACATACTTAACTCTCCCAGGCAATTTCAGATGGAGAGGTTTTTAAAATGTCAGCGTAACCTGTCAACTCCTAGCTTTGTACAACACTATTAACAGCGTGGTCATTATCTTGCTGATGGATTCCCTCCCTTAGGAAAATTTCAGCTACGAGAGCGCAGGCAGTTGGGAGCTTCGCTAATACCTAATCTCATGTACTGACCCTCCCCGCCAGCTCTTCCCCAGTGAGCTCCTGCCGTGAGTCACAGAGAGGAGGCGAACAGCTGGAAGGTGACAAAGGCAGCATCTGCCCTGTGGCGCCAGTGATCCCTAGGGGAGCGGTGGAGCCGGACGAACGTGCACCCCGACTTCGGAGAAGCGCGCTGGACACCGTGCGCGCAGCCGTCTGTGAAATATTGCAGGTCGTTTCTCGCCGCCCTCCGCGTTGGGCATCTGGCGCGGGCAACCATCGCGCCCTTCCTTCCGCGTGCACTGGCTGGACACCTGGGCCATGAATTGCAGTCGCTTCCAAATTTACTGCGGGGCAGCCCATGAATGTATATATTCTTTGTGCTTGCTAAGAAAGCACATGCCTGGATCCTTCCTAAATTACAAGGAAATATGTTTTCTGAAGCAAAAAAAAAATATTAAAATTTAGCCTACTCTTTTGACGTAAAGAAGATGATCTGAGGCCGACACTGTGGTATCGGCTTTACAAATTTTGCTCGTTTCCACCACTGTGAAAATGATAACCAGAAGCCCTGGCTTTACGTAAGGGGGAGGCCAGGTGAGCTGGGGCAGAGAGATTAGGAAGGATAAAGTAGACCATAACCGTTAGCTTATACAAGGAGCAAGACACACAGTAGCATTGTTATCAAATTCTACCGACTCACTTCGGCTCTGAGGTTCCAGCCTCCCATTCATTCTAGACTGCACAGCCCAGTTCAGCTCTAAAAATAGTAATGCAGTTTTTATGCAACAGGCATTTGTTACCTGTACCAACTAGGTTCCCGCTGCCATGCTAAGTATTGGAGACAGCCAGGCTGATAAGAGAGACACAGACAGCCCTTCGGTAATGACACTGGTAGCCTGGAGAGGAAACAATTAAACAAGCTATTTACATAAGAAAGTAGCATCACCTACTAAGTCTCTGCAATGGGAGGCCAGGCCCGCTGGGAGCCCGCAGCAAAGGCCGCTCAACGCTCCCTCGGCGTACGTAGGGAAGTAGTGGAAGTGTTCCTCAACAGAGGCATCTTTTAACGTGGAACTTGGAAAAATACCGAAGACAATTGCCGAAGAGCATGTTGTAGTCATGTGTGATGACCTGGACATTCAAGAAAACGAAAAGACATATAACATCGCAACTAAAACATGGAACTCGAGGATGGTGTAGCGGTACCCCGGGAGAGGCCGTCACCGGGCACGTTCAGCAGCTGCGGACTTTTTCCAGAACAGCAGACGGTCGTGCTGATGTCAGATTGCTCGGGAGCCTCAGCCCGGCGCGCAGCGAGCTGAGCCTGCAGAGGGAGCGGAGCGCCGCGCAGGCCGGAGACGCGCCCCGAGGAGGGCGGCCTGAGGAGGACTCACGATGGAGACCCCGAATGGAAGGATCTACTTATTTCAAGAGGCCAAAGAGGCCGCAGTGACAGTTGTGGGAAGATCTAGCAAAAGAAAGGCTGCAACGTGTCCACTGGAAGGATCTCAGGAAGGAGGCTTCGGGGGCCACGCTGCCCAGTCGAAGCAGAGGAGTGAGACGGGGAGAGAATCGGAGCGACACAGGACAGGGAAGACCGGGAAGGCCCAGGCGGCCCAGGCAGGGGTGACGCCCGGGCCATGATGAGAGGAGCTGGCCTGAGCTAAAGTGAGGGTATTCTTTCCTTTCATTTTTATTGAATTTATTAGGATGACTCTGGCTGACAGAATTGTACAGGTTTCGGGCGCAGAATCCCACAGCATGCCATCTGTATAGAGTCCTGGGTTCCCCACACCCAGTCACCTCTCCGTCCATCACCATTCATGCCCCGTACCCTCCTCCAGTTCCCTCTCCCCTTCGCAGTCACTGCGCTGTTGTCTGCGGCCCTGAGTTTTTGTTTTTGTTTTTGTTGTTTTGTTCAATCTCTCCCGGCCCCCATCCAGCTCCCTGGCAGCTGGCAGCCTGCTCTATCTGTGAATCTGTCTCTATTTTGCTTGTTAGATTTATTTTGTTCATTAGATTCCACATATTCTGATGGTTAATTTTTGGCATCAAACTTGGGTAAAATTTGACACCTCCCCCCAACCCCAAGTCCACTGATACTATTTGTAAGTGGAACTCCTGATTCGTGCTGCATATAAATGGCTGGTCTCATTCTCCCAGCCCCGCGAGGCTGCCTTTGTTCAGCCTCTCCCAGCCCTACTTCTCCATATAAACATAATCTCCGGCTGGTTGCATTGCTCCGAGGCTATTCAGCCCCGGAATTGTCGTCATTGGCTGGCTTCCACGGATAAGTTCTCCTCCATCTCCCGTGACGCTGCCATGCAGAAAAGCCAGTAACAAGCAGAACCTTGGGCACGCGGGAAGTGAAATGGCTTAGAGTGAAGCACTCACTCTTGAAACTTTGTACTCTCCTGCGGTGATAGCTTCGCAGGCAGGCATCCGCCCGTCCTCCAGTGTTTACGTGGGCGACCAAACTTTAGCGGATGCCCCTCATAGAAAACAATCAAATGTCAACAGGAGAAACGAAACTAACGATGTTTGCTTTCTAGGAAGAAAGATGCCCCAGGTTATTTCTGTTTACACTACCAGGCAAACTAACCCAGTCTTGGGAGAGAGTTTAAGACATTAATTATTTATATTGATTGGCAAGATTTTCTCACCCTTTCTGTTGCTTTGTGTGTGATGAAATTTTTGCACATGGCTCTGATTTATGAGGTTAATTACTTTTTTTATTTAGAGTCACCTGGAAACAGAAATCCAATGATTTCTCTAGAGTAGATCCAGCCCTTGGCTGAGATTGTGTGTGAGGATGTGGAACAGGAGACCCCTTGGATGCCCACGTACACGTGGCTCCCTGTGCCCCTGACCCACGGGGCTGTGGAGCAACGGCTCAGTCCCACGGATTCCCAGAGAAATGTTTGCAGCTTCATGTCAACATCCGTCACCTGCCTTTAAAAGTGATATGATTAGCTCCATCTCGCTAATGCATGGTAAAGATCATGTGTCAATTATGTGCTTCCCCCTGGGGAGCTCAAAGCACTGAGCACACATCATTTCTAATTAGTCTGACATTATTCCTTGGAGTTTACTCCCAGTGGATCGATTACATGTGGAACACTAAAAATAAATACATTTTTAAGAAAGATTTAAGTACAAATCTCTAATCTAAGGTAAATAGGTTAATAATTATGAGTAAGTATACTATTTATTTTATATTTTATCTTTTTCTGGAAAGTATAAAATGTATGAGGTTCCTTTTTTATCATAAACCCCCTCCCTGAAAATATAATTGGTCAAACCAATTATCAGTAATAACGGACACTAAGTAATTTGGCTGGAAATTATATACTTGTGCAAGAATTCTTGAATTGTTTGGGAGTCAAAAATTAAAGAAAACTTCTCATGAGATTTTCGATTTTCTTTTTATGTTATATAGATTGGACAAGACTTATATTAAACTGAAGAACTTAAAAAAAACTTTAACCTTCTTTTAAAAACTATAAAAACTTTAAACTTATTTTAAGCTTAAGTTTAGTAAAATTATTTGAAAATACTATAAAATTTTAGGCTAATAAGTGATGGTACTAGACACAACTTTGGTTTACACTGATGAACTATTTCCCCAAATATGCTAAAAAGAAGGATAGTCACCTAACAGTATTTAAGAACAGAAAAATTGTTGCTTTTACAATGATAGTTAGACATGAGCTGTCTACAGCCTTCTCTGACAGAGAGAGAATGTTTGTTTGGAGGGTCGCTGCTGTCCTAATAATACGTGGTACGGGTTGTACGACAGGATTCTTGTTACTGTATGCCGCTCTCCTTGCCAAGACTGTCCGTCTTCTAGTCCCTTGGACAACCACGGCAGAAGGCTGCCTGGTGGTCACCCAAAGATGAAAGCTTCTCATGCCTCCCACCCGTGCCTGTTAGCTTATAAGGAAACGGAGTTCGCAGTCGCAGTTAAATGAGGGAGTTAGGTGTAGGGAAATCGTCTTGGATTAGCTGGGTGGCCTTTAAATTCAATCTCAAGCATTCTTACGAGAGGCGCAGAGGGTGACTTGACGTATGAAGCAGAGGAGAAGGCAATGTGCTCACCGCATCAGAGACTGGAGCCAAGCAGCCACCAGAAGTTGCGACGAGGGAGGGCAGGATTCTCCCCGACAGCCTCCGGAGTGAGCACAGCCTGCTGAGGACTTGATCTTCCGCCAGCGACGCGTAATTGGGACTTCTGGCCTCTGGAACTGTGAGGGAGTAAACTTTTATCGTACCAATTCAGCAAGTTTGAGATCATCGTTACGGCATTCTCAAGAAACTAATACCATCGGCATCCGGCACTGCGTGGTGAATGAGTATTCTCAGTAAACTACAGAGCCCTACTTTGTGACTGCCCAAAATAGGCAACACCACGTGGCTGAACCATGCCAACGCCCCTTCTCATAAATTAGAACCAAGCCTTGGAACAACTCAGAAAAATATTCAGTAACAACTGCTTACTAATCATTTTATATTAATTACTCATAAGAAAATATTGTTTATCTAAAGACAAGAACATGCACTTTTGAGATTATACATTATCCAAAAGTTTCAAACATAAATTGGTTTTTAATGATAAAAATAATACATGAAATTCATGATGAGAACTAAGACAACAATACGCCCCGAAAAGTAAAATGTTCTCATCTGTGCTCCCGTCCCCATTGCCAGCATCCAGTCTGCCATCACAGACATAACAGTCTGTGTGTGCGTTTGGGTTCTAGATAGGAAAATGCGCGTACTTCAGCGGACCTGCCAGCCACGCCGTTGTTTTATTAAGTAGTAGCATCGGAAGTCTACCTACCCTAAATTAGCACTTGTTACCTGGTGGTTTTGTCTGTGGGTGATTGTGACCTTTTCCTTGAGCCCTCATGTCCAAGTCAGGGTGCCTGTGTAGATGGCCCTGTTTTAATAATCCCATTACCCTCCTGAGCTAACTCTCACTCTCTGTAGGAAAAATAAAAGCAAAACAAGCAAAAGCCTTCCTGATCTCTCTCGATGACGGCTCCTTTCCACGTTGCTCTTAAAATGGCACCTGATGATAGGGCAACACAGGGTGTGTGTTTTCCTTGACTTTACGGTAAAGAAAATAACCAAGTTCTCCTGGTTCATCTGGTCATTCAACGTCTTGTTCGGCTCTGAAGGAAAAGATAAACAGCCCGTGTCAACCTAAACAACGCTCGGAACAAGGTAATGACAGAACAGCTCTGGGCGCGATTGTTGCTGCTTCACCCGAGACAACTCTAATTCCACTGTAACCCTCCCATCTCCTAGATAAAAATTATTAAGATACTCAATCACGGACTTGTCCTGCATCTCGACAGCATACAATCCAGTTCCCATTTTGATTTCCTTGTCCTCCTTTAAATCATCGAACCCAAGCCTAAATCATATAAATAGCACCTCCTAACTCCCCCTTAGAGAGTTTTTCCTGCATTCTCGCCGAGATCGGTGTGCTGTCTGCCTATCAGGAGCGGTGTGCCCAGACTACCTCCCACGGCATCTGTGGCTTCCTCTCTCGCACAGGACAATGTCACCCTCTATGGCCCTCTTTATTTGCAGGTGCTGGGACGATTCTCTAGCTGCCACCCACACTTGGACTTCATGTCGTTAAAGAAGTCTGATCGTTCTTCCATCAGAAGGACATTTTCTCACCACTGCCTTAGGTCCCTACCAAGGGGCAGTGTTGAATATTACTCCAGTAGAACCTGGGTTTCTTTAAACCATACCTTGTCCAACCTTGCTCCTCTGGACTTAGGAAACAATGGGAACCTGTGCATCTTCTCCTTCAGCTGATCTTCTCCTGGTAAGAGTCCCCTTTCTTCCAATAAAGCCAACTCCTAAAAACATAGTGCCAAACCCAAATCTGTGTGCAAAACTCTGGTATATGGCGGGTGTGGCCAAGGGAATCCCTACCTTCAGGGCACTTGTAAAACTCCAATATAATTTTAGAGGCTGCAGAGTATGCTACCTTATAAATGAGGCATACTTTAATTATTTAAACACTTAAATTCATATCATATCCTACATTCTGTCATATGCATACATGTATCTTTCGGTATAATTCTAGATGTAGAAACAAAATAATTAATTTTTTTATTCCAAAGAGCTTAAATTGCGGGCATTGATCTGTCTAGGTCTCCAGGTAGAATTTATTAAGGGTATTCATTTTTCTTCCTTCATAGATAGAAATATGAACATTGAGGGCAACTTCTGTAGGGGCTTAGAAAGAAAAAAGGAAATTGATACAGAAAAAGCATCAATTCAACACTGACCATCTTAAAAACTGTTGGCAAACTAGAAGTAGAGGATGATTTTGTCACTTGACAAAGAACATTTGTACAAATATACAGCCAATACCATGCTTAATGGTGAAAGAATGAATGCCTTCCTCCCGGATGTGATGAACAAGGCAAGAATGTAAGCTTCTACTGCTCTTATTCGACATAGTGCTGGAAGTAGTAGTCAAGGTGATAGAGCAAGAAAAGGAAATAAATCATAAACCATCCACATTAACAAATGATGTTTGTGTATGTGTAAGACCTCAGGAAATCTTCCAAAATATGAAAGAAAACTCAGAAGTAATAGTAAATTCAGGAATATTAGAGATCAACACATAAAACAACACACTGAATCATTTCTTTCTCTACATTAGCAAAGAATCTCTAGAAACTGACATTAAAACACAATACCATTTATAATAGCTCTGGAAATGAAATACATATGTATAAACCTAAATAAATATGTACTAGACTTGTATGCTACAAATCACTGATAAAAACATCATATGACATACATAGAAAAAAGATCATGTATCACAAGATCAACATGGTAATATAGTTAATTATCCTCAAATTGATTATATAGATTTACTGTAATTTCTTTCAAATACCTGTAATCTTTTTTGCAGATATAGACATGCTTTCTCTAACATGAATGTGGACAAACACAGAAATTAAAATAGTCAGTTACTTTTGGAAGTGAAGAATAAATTTGGAGGAATCATTCTACCTGATACTAGGACTTACCACAGCTAGTAATCAACACTGAATGGTATTGGTGAATAGATACATAAATTAATGGAAAAAATCCAGAGATAAACCCACACAAATATGCCCAACTAATTTTTGGTATAGAAACAAATGTAATTCAACAGAGGAACTATAGTCTTTTTGTAAATGGTGCTGAAGCAATTGAATTTCCATAGGTCAAAAAAGAATTTTTAAGAACAGGCTAAAATTCACATATTATACAAAAGATAACTTGACATGGATCATGAAAAATGTAAGAGTCTAAACTATAAAACATTTTGAAATAACACAGAAGAAATCTTTAGCATTTGGGGCAAGGTGAAAATGCTTAGATATGATACCAAAAGCATAATCATTAAAAAAATGATAATGTACATTTATCAAAAGTGAAATGTTTTGTCTCAGAAAAAGACATTGTTCATATGATAAAAACACAAGTTTTACATTAGAAAGATATTTTATAACTACTTATCTAACAAAAGAATTCTGTCTTAGGCTACATAAAAGCAAATGGCCCAATTAGAAAATGAACAAAAAATACCAACAGGCACTTTCCATAGGAGAGTTGGCAGATGGCAAGTGGCCATATTGCCCTTAGGAGACTCTACATCAAAACCACAACGCGATATCACTGCATCTGAATAACTTTTTAAAAATAGTAATAAATGCTAGAAAGAAAGTAGGGAATCAGAGAGTGACTTTGGGGAATACTTTAGGAGGTTTCATTAAAAAATGAAACAAAACATGCATTTACTGTGTAAGCAGAAACCACATTCTTCATTATTAATTTAGAGAAACAAAGACTTACATTCACACAAAAACCAGTACATGAATGTTTATAATAGTGTTTGCTATAATTCCCCCAAAGTAGATACAATTCAAACATCCTTCAACAAACAAGAGGAGAAAAAAATTGTAATTTACTCACACAGTGGAATAATACTTAACGTTAAAATGGAGCAAACTATTATCCATGCAAAAATTTGGATGGGCATTATGCATCTTGAAAAAATAAACGATGCCAAAAGGATACATGTAGCATGATTCCATTCATACAACATTTTAAAGAAATGACGGAACTGTAGAGAAGAGGAACACCCCAGTGCCTGGCAGGGCAGAGACTGAGTAGAAGCAGTCACGAAGGGGTAGCCAGAGGGAGCTTGCTTGCAGGGATGGGATGCTTCAGGGACTTGGTCTTTGTAGGTTTCCACAGATTTATACATGGAATCAGATGCATAGATGTACACATATGTGCAGAAGGGATTTTCCTGTAAAATTTGGTAAAGTGAAGGAGCTTTGCTTTGTCGTTGGCAGTCATGTACCCATGTGAGTTTCCTGCTTCTGCTGGTTGTCCCGTAGTTGTGCAAGGGGTCAGTCAGCGCCGGGAGCCCACTGGGGGCAGGTTCACAGTGCTGTGTATCCCCGCCACTCCCCGTGAACCCAGTACAGTTATGCAGGAGAATGCACTTATTCTCAGAATATAATTTTGAAAGTATGTAGAAAAAAAAGGAAGAGAGAAAAGTAATAATTAGTGAAAGCAGTTGAAGGGGCGCTACATGCTCACTGTAATATTTTTGGTGACTTTTCCATATGTTCAGTCATATAGACGTTAAATTAAAAATCTGAGCAATTAAATTTTAGGAACAAAAATGATAATGAAAGCAAAAATTGAGGTGTGATAAAAATATGTAATCATTGTCTTATTTACTTGTTTTAGCTCCATCATTTGGTATTAAAAATTAAAATGAAAAAGTTATGTAAAAGGCCTTTCCTTACAGGGAGCCACAGTCACTTTGTCTAGACCCAAAATGGACCGAGTCCTGCTCCTAGGACTACAACTGAGCTCCTTGCCAGGTCTGTAAATAAACTTGTATTAAAACTCAGATGCTTTCATTGTTCTAGGGAAGGACTGGCCTGGGTGCCCAACCTGTGGGCGTCCCTGGGCCACACTGGAAGAAGAAGAGTTGTCTTGGGCCACACATTAAATACACAAACACTAATGAAAACTGATGAGCAAAAATATAAAAGAAGGTTTTCAGTAAATTTACGATTTTGTGTTGGGCTGCATTCATGGCCACCCTGGGACAGTTTAAAGAAGCCATCGCTAAACATAGAAAAGGGAGCGTCATGTGGCGACCAACTGCCATGTACAAGTTCAGGCAGCTGGCACCAGGGTTGTGGTTCCCAAGTGTGACCTTAGGTGTCCCTGCCTTGGTGTTCTCTTTCCAACCCACCATCCAGACCAACTTAGATGCCAAAGCTCTCGGAGCACCTTTATCTCAACTGCTAACATGTCACAAAAATATCCTCGTTTCCTTATCTTTTTTTTCTTTAGGCTTTGAGTGTGGTGAGGACAAAGGCTGACTTCTTATTTATCGCTCAATGCTCAGCACCCAGAACTCAATTTTAACTAAGGATTATTATCATCTGAACTAGTGCATAAAATAGTGAAATGAGCGACCCTGCTAAAATCTTCTATTAAGTTGGTCATACAAGTTAATGATTAAAATCATTTTGTTTTTCAGGAAAAAATTATGTGAAGGTTGGCATGATGGCGGTAGTCGTATCCGTGGCGTTTATTTAAACAACGCAGCCATTGTTTCTTGGAACATTTTAATGCGTTGACTCCATGATCACTGGAGATAGTTTATTTAGTTAAATCTATTTAATGCCGTCACTAGAATAACAGCAACAGATGCTTCCTTTTCTTCAAAAGTTGTTTTTGTTGTGTAATAAAGAGTTTAGATGGAGCATATGTGTAGTTTTGTATAAGAGGGATAGGGAGAAAAATGAGCAGATGCTAGAAACATTTATTCTAATTAGTTTATGAGTTGATATTGCTAGCAATTTTTTATAGCCTTCTGTAGCTTAAAACATCATTTAAAACCTGTCAGAAGGAAGGACAATTAATGTTTAAAGTAGGTGCCTTATTGAGGAGTCGTTCTCTCTAGCACATCTTTAAAGTCATGAAATGTGAGACCCCAAGTGGCTCACTGTTGGTAACAATGAGTTTCATTACACACACTTTAAAAATGTGCTTGCAAGGTAAAATGAAGACTTTTTAAAGCTAAGGTTAATTTTGTGTGATTCCATTTCATGACGTCCCTTTTGCATTTTACTATGTTCATAATTAACAAAACAGTGACTAGATTTAATATGTATTATCAAGAATAATATATTGCTCTTCTAGGGTGACCAAGAAATATCAGACGGAGTTGCTCAAATTTAGATCGGAAGAGATGCCCTAAGTGTTCTTACGTCTACTGATTTATATTTCTTCCTGGGATGGGCACTGTGGAAACAAGACAGAGATGCAGAACCCCACAGGAGCCCTTTGGATCTCCAAGTGCGTGGTTGGCTGAGCGTGTTACCCGCCACCCACTTCCTGGAGCCCTCAGCGTGTCCCTGCTGTCTGAGTCCACCTAACTTTTACTTTCAGGATTTCTTTTCCGTTTGAGAGGAAATGACATCATCCTCTTGCTGTGTGACCCTCCCCGGTGCTCTGCACAGGGTCCCGACTGATAAATGATAGACTCTATTTTACACAGTCACTCCTGTGGACTCACACTTTTCTAACTTATCATTTCAAAAAAAAAATCACCTCTGCTTCTTATTTCTGTTTCTGGGAACTATATATTTTGAAGACAGCAGGGCATGGTTAAGTAGAAATAAAAGTGGATTCTATTTTGCAGAACCGAATTCAAACCCATGGCCCATTATTCACAAACCACAGGCCATTAGCTAGGTGCTGAATGACACTGAACCCGGTCTTATCGTATGCAACATAGAAAATGGTACTTTTCTTACCTCCTTTGCAGAGTTGTTTTAAAACTGAAATGAGAAAACAGTATGAAAGAACCTTATAAATTAGAATGCTAGGTAAGAACATCATATTTTTGATTAATTAATGCAGCTGGGATTCAGGTTTCACCAGGGCTGAATTTCCCCTGGATACAGCTGAACCTAACAGGAGAATTGGGGAGTATAAAGAAACCAGAGAATCCTGGGTATATCTTTTCTCCAAAACCTCTAGGTCAAAAGTTCTCCAGAGTGAAGAAAACGTGAAAAGCATACCTGAACTCCAAAAAGAAAGGGCCAGGGTGAAGGGGTGGTTTCACACACAAAACCGTGCCGGCCGCACAGATCAGCCTCTGCCCCAGCTCGGAACCCTTGGAGCCCAAGGGCGAGGGAGGCGGGCAGTAAAGCAGTCCGTGAAAATGGAAAGAGCTCTCAGGAGGGTGTTCAGAAGAAAGACCTTTCAGAAGCATCCCCATCAAAAGCTTTGAGGAATCCAGGTGGCAAGTCTTCACAAGCCATCAGTTGTTATCAGCACCAGCCAAGGGCTCCGAGGTCTCACCTGTGCAACAGGTGTCAATTTGCACAAGGTATACTGACAATCCAGCCCATGTTCCCTCCTGGGAGAGCGCAGACAAGTGGCAAACAGTGGTACTGCTCTTCATCGTTCTGGGGCTGGACGGCGCCCGATGGGGGTCAGAAGACATGGACGGGATGCAGAAGGGGGATCATCTCACTGCTGAGGAAGCCCCTACAGATGGTGCCAGCCTCTTTATACCAGGAATAATGGGCGTGGGAGAGGGAGGGGTGGGAAGACCCTGAGTCTGAGTGAAGTGTGCCTCAGCGAGTCTCCCAGGAAGGAGGCTCCCGGGAGGAGTTACCTGGATTTGGTCCTGCGGGCTCCTGCGGAAATCGGGGATGGACTGACTTTGCACATCAAGGTTGCGGTGGGGACATCAGCCCCTTCCCATGAGGCCTGCCATGCAGAGCCTGGGGCAGAATTCTCAACACCCTTAAGTGACGAGGAACTGAGGTGTCAGCCCCTAAGCAGAGACATGGCCCCTGGACAAGAAATGTTGGCAGCATCTTTGTATTCTGCAGACATCGGTGTTGCCAAGCATCCCACCGGTGGCCAATGATGCCGTCCCCACAACTTCTGGCATTAGCACGTACTTTGGCATGAGACGTTAGCAGAGAACTCTGGAGCTGGGAAACAGGTCAAGGTCAATGCCTCCCAGTGGGCATGTAGGTCTCCCTGGGGCCATTCACAATCATCTAGAAGGAATTTAATGGAGGCTGGAATCCAGATAAAAGCAAACTAACAATACGATTATATTTAGCATGATGCTCCATATTTTGGGTTTGGGGGTCAGGTATTGGGCAGGGCAGCCACTGGGACCCTGTTTAACTTCTCTCAGCAAAAGTTTTGGCATTTTATTTTGTCCCCGCATACATGGGACCTCAGAAAAGTGTGTTCTTCAGTCATGCATACTGTGATTCCTTGCAAAAACTTCCAGTTTAAAATCTTCAATGCATTGCAATATATCCTTAAAATGAATTTGTGTCGAGAATAAAACCTTCCCTATCTTCAGTTTCCTCAGCGATCAATGAAAAGTTTAAAATAAATATCCCCTATGTTCTCTGCCAAAGCATACTCTACAATTTCATTAAAATGCATTGCATTTTTAATAGTTTTTTCCTCCGTTCTTTTCAATATTTAATCACTACAGGTCCATTTTGACCAGGTAACCACCAGTTACCAAGCACCTGCTCCACGTGTGTTCACAGGCCATAAAATAGGGGGCGGAGATGGAGAGAAGAAGGAAAGAGAAGCAATGAAGTCAGTCGGGGTTTACGTCCTAGCGCTCAGCACGGGAGTCCAAGATCCCATTAAAGTAACCAGAGATGTTGGAGTATGAAGCTGTGAGAACAGAGACTCGTAAGTGGGAAGATTGAGTGTCTTTGAAGACTGAGAGAGAGAATGAAAACCAGAGGGGGGAGAATCAGTCCTATAATGAATACGATTGTATATTGTCTGTGTACTTTCCACTTATCAAATGCATTGGCAGGTTGAAGAATACTGTAACAGAGCTTCTCTCGAAATAAACTAGAGGCTATTTTACAGAAACTTTGGGCCAGGTTGCATCAGGAAGTGAAAAGGCGGACACCGTCCACAGAGAAGTAGATGTGAGAGTGTGCAAAAGTGTGAGTAGAGTGTGGACACAGACTGGAAAGAGCGTTTAAACGCTTGGGCAGAAGGGTGCAGTGCCGTGTGGGTTAGTTAAGGCAACTTCCCCAGCTTCCACCTGAAGCCTCATTTTGTCTGTCTGTAAAGTCAGCATCAGGCACTGGCCGGTGTGGCCTAGCCAGCTGGAGCGCTGCCTCTTAGAATGGAAGCCTGCTGGTTTAATTCCTGGTCAGGGCACGTTCTTGGGTTGAGGGTTCGGTTCTGGTCTGGGGGCGGACGTATGAGAGACGACCGTTGGATGCTCCTCCCTCACATGGATACTTCTCTCCCTCCCTCTCTCTCCCTGTCTTCCCCGCTCCCTAAGCATGTCCTGGGTGGAGGAATAAACAAACAAACAAATAAATAAATAATCAGCATCATACTAACATAGACCTCAAAGACTATTCTGACAACTGAATGCTCTAACTAATACAAAGGGCCAACGATAAAGAGTTGACATCAGTAAAATCCCACCGTGGTGCCCTGCTCACCCATCTCTAGCCCAGTCCCGGAGAAGTCTTGCCCACAATGTTTCTCAGCCTTCGATCCCCTTCTTCTCCACTTCCTCATTCTTCTATTCTCCGTAAGTGTCGCTCTCTAAGAAATTACACAGGCTTGTCCTGTAGATTAATTCTTAAGAATTGGCACCATGGCGAAATTGCACATAATTTTCTTTTTCTTTTTCCGACCACAGACACTCATGTTGGAAGAAAGGTACGAAGGGACTCTTCCAAGATGGTGGTGAGGGGACACGCATTTTCAGACCCCTCCTAAGGGTTTACTGGTGTTTTCCTTTGCTGTTTCTTTCCTTCCCCTTGTTTTGTTTCTGAGTTAGAGCATAACCTAAAGGTGGACATTAGGAAACTTTGAGTCGGAGTTCAATGGTGTGGAGGGTAAAACTGACTCAAAGTTTTGTAAGTACTGATTTTGTACAATTATATGTTAATTTGCATTAACCATGGTGAGAGTATTTATGCCATGGGAATTGGCAAAGACCCACCAGAAAAGGCCTTTTTTAATGCTATTTGTTGATAATTTTACATTGAAACAGTGATTTAGACAGCCTTGTAATTGAGTCCTGTCTATATACGAAGTGAGAGACTTTCATTAAATTACATATCCTTCTGTAAGCTTCAGCCTCTACATCTGTAGGATGGGTAAAAATAAAAGTATCTCGTAAGATTATTTCACTCAATGAGAGCCTACATATAATGCATATTATACATTGCAAATTAAATGTTAGCTGTAAGGGTTATTCATATTAAAGTTCCTTAGTTCTTTTGCTAAAGTTAGAGCTCAGCTCTGTCCCATTTTTCTGCCCTCCCCACAAAGTGGGTAAAGGTGTTGGCTGAGTATGGTCCTCATTTAATCCCGCGGCACACAGGACAAGAGCTCACATGCGTGATGATGGCTAATGTCAGTTTACTGGTCCCCTCCAGTCCACTTAACCCTGGTCATCTGATGCATGAAAAACCAATTTACAGAAGAGAGGCAGGAGAGAGCAGAGGGCTTCAGCATTTTAGTTTGGCTATAACAACCTTCCACACGTGTTTTCGCCATGTGCCTGTGCCTTATTTTAACGTTTACATTTTAAATAGAAGTGCAGTAAGATGAGACGTGCTTTGGTACCACGTCGATCTGTTCTCGGGGTCGGAGACTCGCGTGTGTCCTGCAGTCATCCTTCCATTCACACGGGGAAAGCTTACCTGGCACGATCACCTCTAAAATTTAACGCGAAAACCCTGTTGGGTGTGAGGCCTGTTTGTGTGCCCGATCATCACAGGCATGGACACAAAACTCACAGCAACATTTAAAACACAGACCAAACACCGGCAAACTTTTTCTTAAATCATCTATTTTTAGTAAATTATAAAAATGAATTCTATGGTAACCTCTTGATTACCATGTTGATTTTCTACATACCATTCTCACCTTTTTGGGATTTCTGCCAATTTGGCCCATTTTTTGAAAACAGAAAAGGTTCCTTTTCTCCAGTAAGATGGGCTCGAGAATTTTGTTAGTGTGAGAGAATAAAAAAAAGATAACAGAAGCAGAAATTTTGCTCAGAATGCCACAGAAATGAGAGCACGTCTCACTCTAAGGGGCACAAGCATAGTTCTTTGTTTTTGATTCTCGGAAGACTCATATACTCTGCAGCAGACGGGAGTACAGGCTCATTTCCATAAACATGGGGATGTAGCTGAATTATAATCCATGGCACATAAATGGAATATAACGCGGATACATCTGAGCACAAGATTTGATCAGGCACGAGAGCTCATCAGCGCAGAGCTTCATCTTGCGGTTCAGAAGGACTTAGCCTGCCCTTCAAAGGGAGGCGAGGCAGCCTTCAGGGATCCTCTGTAATTACCCCCTCGGTGGCACGTGCTTCTCCCCACAGATCTCCAGCATGAGATTTGATTATCGTTGTTTTGGTATGGAAGCCTAAAGCATAATTGTCATAGAATTACCGGCACCCCTTGTTCAATGCTCAATAGCGATCACATTTTCATATCGAAAGCACCGTGAGGTGCTCCATTGGATATTGACTCCCAAGTCACAGCAGTATAAGAAACATAACTGAAAAAACACTTCATTGCCAGCATTTTACTTTCAGAAAAAAGGATTTTAACAGTATGCTTTTATAACTGTATGTATGAAATTTGTGCTTTTCTAATGTGGATTAAGAAATTACTTTAAACAGATATGCAAAATAACCCTGACTTTTTTTTTAACTTCTCTAGTGTTTTTGAAGACAAGAGACATATTTTATGTAATGATTTTAAGGTTTTACAAATCCTCCATGTTTGCGACATGGTACCTCTTCAATAGAGTTTATCATAAAGTTTTGTAGGGGTGGAAATTTTTTCTCTCTTTTCCGGGTTCTTTGGCTAGTCTAGTAACTAAATTGACATAAGACAGATGAACAGGAGGAAAAGAAATTTAGCTTCTGTGTATGAGAGAGAGCCCCATGAAAATATAAGACTGAAGGCAGGCAATGGGGGTTATCTGCCATCCCTCAGAATGGGGTGAGGACGTGGGGCTTCAAAGTTAAGGAAGGTAATTTGCAGGACAGTAAGAGCACATGTGTCTGGTAATTAGACACACAGATAGTTTATTCAGATAAAAAGTTATCCCTGAAATCTCTCTATGTCTGGGCCAGGCCCCCTGTCTACATTCTTTTAGTACTTGAAGGAGAGGTAAAAGTTGTTTTTTTTTTTTTCCCTTGCCTCTGCTGGGTCTTGATTGCTTTCAGGTCAAAACAGTCCACCTGCCAAATTGTCGCATTTTGGGGTCCTCAGTCAGGAATGTGACAAAGAAAAGGTTCCACAGAAAGGAGAGCCGTTCAGCTTGGAGCCTGAATAATGAAACGGTTACGTGTGAGAGAGAGGAACTAGTGAGACAACAGGTATCAGGTCAAGTTCAGCGTGCCCCGCTGTACCTAACCTCATGCTCCACCCCCCCCCTCCAATGCTCCCTTAGCCGGATTAATGGCACACACACCTTTTCTAAAACTTAAGGTGGAGATTTCAGAATATTTCATCCCAATGTCTTTCCACTCACAGCACACCTTGACTCTGCTCTGGACTTGAACCCCAGTGTGAATTTTTACTTTCCCAACCCCCCTGCCACCGGCAGCCCTGGCTCTTCAGTCTTCTCCCTGCCGCTGCGGGCTTCATTCTTCCCGTTGCCTGATCCATCCTGCACTTGGCTCTGAGAAATCTCCTTCTGAAACACAACCCTGAATCTCTTCCACTCCCCTGCTAAAATTATCAGCTATTTCTGCATTTTCTAGGTAAATTTTATATTTTTGAGTATTGCATTCAAATGTCCTCAGATTTGTGCCCCACAAATCACATTTAAGACACAAAAGACCACATCCACATTCCCACGTTCATCCTGAAATCCCAATCTCTACATTCCTCTTCATTTACGTTATCCTTTCAAAAAATACTTAAAATAACCTCCTTGAATGAAGAGCGTGTCTTATTCCTTGGGGCCATTATTTCCTAGTCAGATGGAGTTAACCATCTCTCAGTTTTCATGGCACTGATTGTATAACTCATTTTACCTGCATAACCTCAGAGCGAGTACTAATTTACAAATTGCACAGACTAACTTTCTCATTACTTAGACTGTCAGCACTTTTCTCTGTGTTTCTCACACTGTCCCACACAATGCCTAGCTTATAATATGTACCTAAACAAAAAGAGAAACAATTAATAAGGAGCTCCTTTGCATGCCATTTTAATAAAAATTTCTCCTGAAAGGAGCACTACATCAGTCTGAATTTCTGCCTTAGAATGACATGGGGGTGTGGCTACAACCGTAAATCACAGGGTCTTCTGGAATTGCTAATCTAGCCTCTCAGAGCAGAGAGCAGAAACAAGCATTTTAACTTGCTTCCGTGTGGATTCTCCCACATGCCAAGATTGGGGTCACACTCATGCTGCTGAACATGTCCTGGGGCTTTATCTCACATCCGTAATGAAGATGCACGCAGAGACGATGTGGGCACAGGATGTCATCACTGACCCACCGGACTTCCTAATCCCCAGTTCTCGCCCCTGTTCTACTCTGCGTGTGTGATATGTGAAGATGGCACTGGAGTACGAATGTACAGTGCAGGCAAGGGTTTGCCAAAGATGTTTCATTGGGTTAGTGAGATAAGCGTATTAAAAGGCTTGGAAAAGGCAAAGTACCGTGTTTTTAAGCGTTGGGATTTAAAAGTGAAGCTTCTTTCTCTTTTAGATAGGGTGTATTCTTTTTTTCATTTTTAATTTTACAAAGAATGATTTATCAAAGTCCTCTACTTTAATATACCTGATCATTTAAAACCAAGAGAATGATTTTGACCCTCCTCCATGATGCTGAAATTTCCTCTAAATTTCCAGTGTTGAGAATACAATAGACAGGAGGCATGTTTTGGTGCTGTTTGTGGGGGGCTCAGGCGCTCTCGGACGGTGCAGAATGCTTGCCCACTCCCCGACTCTCCTCATTAGCTCTGCCTCGACCTTCACCTGGGCCTCTGAGCTGACCTGGGAGACTCTCCCAACAGGGGCAGTTAGTTGATGCCATCACGCCACCCTTCCCTTGTCCGTACACTCATCACATTTTCCCTAACCCTTAATGCTTATGATTGGAAGCTGCAGGTCGGGATCAGAGTAGAATTGGGCAGCCATAGGCCCTCAACATGTTTATTTAATAACAAAGCCATGAATCCAAACACTGTTAGATTTTCACCCTTCAAATTTCACTTAGAGCGTTCGCTCTCTGGCTTCCCTAAAATAGCCCACAACATGGTTAAGTGGGAGCATAGCCTGTCCTCTCTTTCCTCTGACTCTCACACCCACGGCGTAGCCCTGAAGCTGAGAGTCCAGTCATTCCATGCACGAGCAGCAGTCATACGTGTTCACACAAAGACTTCCCCGATCCCACGTTTCTTCCCGGAAACACCTTTGTGCTACTTCGGTCTCTATTTGTTTGCATTAGATGATTTACTTAGAAAACACAGTGTAGTAAACAGATACCTAAAACTGATCATAAGAAAAACAACAAGAGCCAGTAGAGAAAGACAGACAAAACATTGTCCTGTGTAGCTATGGCCTGGGGATGGCAGTCGCCTGCGGAGCGTGGGTGTCAAAGCCCAGCTTCAGCCAGCTGAGTTTGATTCCTGCCGCTCACCATTCACTCCCAAGCAATCTTCTGTACCTGTCTATGAATCACTTTCCTCACCTATAAATTGAGGAAGGCAATAGATCTGGGTTTGAGTTTTAAATAAGTTAGTTTGTAAAAAGCTTAACACAGTTACTGGCCAAAAAAAACCCCAAAACCTCTCCAAATAAAATATTGCTTTGCTTCTAGCCCCAGATTACTCTGAAGCACACTGATAATACAGTCAGAGTCCCTGACAATGATACACTGTCCATTACAAAAAGAAAATTGACAAGAACTCTGCAGACATGTGTCAACCAGGATGCAAGCTCCATGAGAAGAGGAGTTTTGGCTCTTGCTGGGTCCCCAAGCTTTGGAGCAGCCACAGCGCAGAGGAAGGACTCAATAAATATTTATGGTATTGATACAAGAGTTTGCCTATGTGAAGAATCCGCCAATTTGTTTTCGGCATGTGTCAGTGCTGGAGCAGAGAGCTTTCGGAAGCAAATTAAGCACATGCTTCCATTTGGCGTTACGAACTCTGCCAGAACAAGAAGTGACAACCCCCGGGGCTGACAGAGTGAAGCGAGTAGAGATTATAGGCTGCAGAAAGAACTTGCAGCCACGTCCCCAAAGAGAGCGAGGCCGGCTGTCAGTCTTGGCTGCAACGAGAAATACTAACGCGTCCTCTTCTACCTCACATCTCTGAGGGCACGTCTCTCCTCCGCCTCGGAGTCCCTCTATCACTCGGTCTCTCTTTAGCTCCCTTCTCTCCCTCCTCAGCTGTCCTCAGCCTTCCTTTCACTTCCCTTCCCTCCCTCTCCTTCCTTCCTTCCTTCCTTCCTTCCTTCCTTCCTTCCTTCCTTCCTTCCTTCTTTCCCTCCTTCCACCTTCCTTCCTTCTTCCCAATTTGTTTCTTTCCTTCCTTGCTTGTCAACTTTGTAAATAAAAATAAAACGTTAGACTCCTAGTTGAGAAACATCTACAGATGGTGTCAAACTAGGGAACGTAGGCCATAAATATAACACAGATATTCGCTCCCTCCATGTGTTCCAGAAAATGGGAAGATTAACGCCACACCACCCAGTACTCACCCAGGAAGACTGTGTCGTATTGTCAACCATTTGGGTTACCGGACATGGGAAGCAGAAGCATCCGGTAGGGATTTAATGATGACATTGTAGTGCCAAATCTGTAGCAGGAAAATGAATTAATTAATTCAAGAATTTAGTCTTATTGACATTTTAAAAAAATACTTTATTTGACTCAGCTTTCAAAATTTGTGTTTGGGCAGCTACAGGGTCTTGGTATGCCTGGCAGCCTCCCTCAGGCCTTCCTTACCTTACAAATCAATCATCATGGTGTGGAAATTAAAAGCAAATCATATTTTTGAGAGTTATAAGATGTTGTGGGGACCAAGAGGGTGTAGCTGCCACAACTGCTTTGGTGTCAGTGCAAATAGGTTACGAAAAAGAAAGAAAAAAAATCCTCTAAATATCATACAGGGAAGTGGATTCCTATATAAAGCAATAAAACTTATATAGGTTGTCCCCAAACACTCATGACAAATAAATCCCTACCCTATAGGATAAGCCTTCCTAAATAGAGAGAGAGAGAATATATATACATATTCTCTCTGTCTCTCTCTCTATATGCATGCATATAGTATATGTAAATACACAGAGACAGGCCCTATGCAGGCTACATTTTGAGTGTGTCCCTATTAGACATCAAAATGGAACTTATGTAAACAAGCTTTATGACGTAGCCTTCTGAGACCACAAGGGGAGGCACTGATATGCACTCTTTCAATAAATGAAAGCATACAGCATGGTGTGACTATGTTATGATTTCATTTTTTTCTAATTTTTTAAAACATTTTATTTATTTATCTTTAGAGGGGAAGGGAAGGAGAGAGGGAGAGAGGGAGAGAAACATCAATGTGTGGTTGCCTCTCGTGAGTCCCCTGCTGGGAACTGGCCTGCAACCCAGGCATGTGCCCTGACTGGGAATAGGACTGCGATCCCTTGGTTCAGAGGCCCACGCTCAATCCACTGAGCCACACCAGCCAGGGCTTTTTCTAATTTTTATAATAAATAAAAATATAGTAGAAATTATACTAAAGTTATAAAATCATGTGTGATCTCACTTTTACTGATGTTTTAAATCTCACAGTTTAACATCCATCATTTCTGGCGCAGCACGGTTTCCACGCAATATATACTTCCTTCATGACCTTAAACCATTGAGCCTGTTTCGTAAGCATGCAGACACACCACAGCATTGCGGTTGAAATGTGGGTTTAGCGGCCAAATATTTTTGACCTAAAGATTTTGGATGGAATAAGCTGGGAATGTCTCCTGGTTTTGTTTTTAAGAATTCAAGTTTTACACAACGGAATTCTATGCAGCAGAAAGAAGGAAGGAGCTCCTACCCTTCGCGACAGCATGGATGGAACTGGAGAGCATTATGCTAAGTGAACTAAGCCAGGCAGTGAAGGACAAATACCATATGATCTCACCTTTAGCAGAAACCTAATCAACAGGCCAAACAAACAAGCATAATATAACCAAAGTCACTGAAATTGAGAACAAGAGAGGAGTAGGAATTTCAAGGGAAAAGGGGGAGGGTTTAGAGCAACAAGTATGAAACACACATGGACAAAAGCTGGGGGGGGTGGAAATGGGAGGGAGCTGGGGAGGCTGGGGCGGTGGGCTGGGATGGGAGTAGAAGACAGAAAACTGTACAAGAACCACAATTAAAATAAAAAAAATCAGAAACATTCTAAAAAAAAAAATGAATTCAACTTTTAAATAGAGTCCATAAGAGGGGATAGACTTTTTTTTAACAGTTTTTCTACTTTTTTAAGAGAATTATTAAATTCTAATCATGTCATTTGCTTCAATGTTTTCTAGCAATTTGATAACTGGATTTCACAGACTCTTAATTCTACCCCTTTATATAAAACCTCCCATGTTTTACCATCACAGGCAAGTTTGATTTGTTTGATATAATCACATTAATATTAGAGGAATAGTACAACTTCAAGATACTTTTCTTTGAAAATACTAATTAGTTTGAGCTACAGAATAAATAATTGATTATGTGGATAATGAAGCAAATATCTAAAGGCAAAAACAGCATGTAATTGACATTTCCCAATGGCAAACTCACCAAAGATTGACAATAATACGAACTTTTCTTTTCAGTAACAGTCATAGGTTTTTCTTAATATGATAGTCTTACTCAAACAAATGTTAAAGGTATTTTTGTTGTTTATAATTATGGATTTTAGAGGTTGATCCAAAATATTGTGATTATGTAATTTGTCTATGCGAATAGACTCAATTGTGCAGTCTGTGGAAAACCATTTCCTGAGCTCTCGGGTCTAGATGGGAACCATCATTTAGACAGGAGCTAATGAAATTAGCCTTATCTGAATGCCTTCAAGGAGATAAGGAAGTAAATGTCAATTCTGCTATTTCTTTAGGGCAACGAGTCACAGTGCTCAACACATAATCAAAGGAAACATTTAACATAATCTCTGCGGTCTAATTAAAAGTTCGATTAAAGAAACTATAACGATCTTCACTGATGAACTTTTTTATAAAAAAACACTTTTTAATAGATAAACTTTTGCTCTGAAAAAATGCAATAAAGCATTACAATGTTAGTGGAAGTCCATTTGCTGTTGAACTGCTTTGGACAGCAGTTCCCACTTCATTTCTGTTTCCAGAAAAACGCATGGATCAGGGGCTACCAAGCCTCGCACAGGCTGTGGGAATCCTTTGGCAGGAAGCCCTGGGCTGACCAATGTCACAGAACCACATTCTACCTTCTCTTTGTCATCTGCACTGAGTCCTAGAAGAGCCTGTCCGGTGTAGGGTTGTGATGTATGCCCCGCTGGAGCCTCTGATACAACTAAAAAAAAAAAAAAAAAAAAAAAAAAAATCCCGCAGTGAGATTTACAAAAGGGCCACATAGTCACATGTTGAACAACTTGCCTGATTTTCACGCTATTTCTGAGAATTACAGAGGACAGCTATTATTGCCCTTAATTGGCAAATACAGCCACTACCACCGAAATGCCGCTGCCAAAAACTGCGGCCCAAGGAGGTTACCTGATTTGGACTGAGTCACGTAGTAAATTATGAATGAGGACCACCAGGACTGGGGTTCCCAGTGACGCACGTGTGTGGTGTTCCTTCCGAGCCTACGTGCCTTGGTGAGAGGGTCCAACAGTCCATTTCTCAAGCGACTCTTGAGACTTTCAGAGACACTCAGGGCATTCCGTTAGAACCATTACGTCTACAAATGGTGCGAGTTCTCCAATGTTTCTCTTGCCTTTGAAGCATCCTGGAAACACACGCCAATCCTGAAGAGTATGTGGACTTCCACAGACTCATGGGTGGGCTATCCTTGGGAGGCTTTGGGGGAACAGAAGTGCCCCCTTGTCCCAGGGCCTTGTCTACAAAGAAGAATCCCAAAGTAGGAGATTTTAACAATATCAAATTAACCGTAAAAATCTACAAAGTCTAGTCACATCTATCATCACATTTAATTGTTAAAACAAGAAGGTGAAGGGATTAGTGAAAGAATGTATATGGCTGCCCCGTGGACCCAGACGGTAGTGCGGTCACAGCCGGAGGGAAGGGGGCGCGGGGGCAGGGAGGCAAAAGGGGGAAAGTGGGGGCATCCGCGATAGTGTCAGCAGTAAAAACTAAGGGAGACCAGTGAACAAACTGGCAGGGTAGATACTGCCGGCCTTGGTTTTAAGATGAGAATCTCAAGGCTCAGATAAGCTTGCTCGAAGTCGGGGAGCTAGGCAGGGACAGGGACAGCTGGGATGCAGAGATACAGAGCCTCGCATGCTCCGCACAGAGCACCGTAAATTGCTGGGACTGTTTGGCGGTTCACGTGGCAATAATCAATAAATTTTAAGATGAAAGTACCTCTGACCCCAAACTTCCAAGTCTAGCAATGACAAACTTAGCAAAATTCTAAATGTTAATATTAGAATATCTTATGACCACAGGGTAGCACAATAAACTAGATCTCCATGTGGGAACATTAAATCTTGAAAATAGAACACCATTCCAACATTTCCTAGTGACATGCCACCTATGGCATCCTTTGTGGAAATTTAACAAAGACACACAGTAGTGCCATATGTAATGTATGTACTACGTAACAGTAAACTATGTAATGCCATTTATGTTAGCCCATGACTTCAGAGTTTCCACAGGGACTCGGGCCTGGGAAGAAAATGGGAAAAGCGTACAAAATGGCATTACATGTATCTGTAATTTCTTATCTTTTCCAAATGAATTTATCGGAATAAAAAGTGGCATAAAGTTAACATTTGTTAAATCTGCTTATTGGTTCCCTGGGTGTTTGTTCTATGTTTTTTATATACGTATTTTAATTGTGTGTATATGTGTTTAGATATTTCATATGCTTATTGGTCTATATATTATATGTACCATATACATATATAATATCTTTAAATTAAAGCAAAAACACAGGCTTTCTGAGAATTCATAGCTCAATGTAGTCTTAAAAATGTATGATTTTGTTCACAGAAAGAATCCCTAAAGGTCAGTATGATTCAGAAGGGTGTGTATGAAAAGTTAAGAGAGCGTGTGAGACAGAAACCTCTACACACAGAGAAGGAAAAAGTGCCACTACTGGGCTCAGGAAACACCTAGATGGTTGCCTGATTGGAATTTAAATTTCATGGTCGGCATCATTTCTCAAACCAGTGAGCAAAACCCTAAAATGCAGACGTGCTCCGAAAGGCCAAGAGTGCCTTGAAAACAGAGGACCAAAGCCAGTCTTTCGTATGTATGGTTATAAATCAGTTTTCCTGGGGGTATAATGCCTCTCACGTCTTCTGTGACAACGGCAGGGCACCCATTTGGTTTTTTTTTGGGGGGGTGGTTGTGGTAATATTCTGAATAACGAGCAGTTCAAAGATGGTGGCAGTGAGGGGCACGGGCCAAGGGAGGAAAAACGCTCCCTGTGGTCGGAAGGGAGGGCACATTGGGGGGCGCAAGGAAAGAGAACGTTTTGTTTTTACAAAACAGGTGGTATAACAGTAAGGCAGAGACTAAGAATTTAAAAATAATGATTGCAATCACCGTTCAATCACACTTCATTTCTATGACTCCATATTAGTTAGTTCAGGCATATGGATCTTAGCTTAAGTATAAGTGAAACCTACCTGAAATAATCGTTGTGAAAATAAAGTGAGATCCTTTTGCTAAAGCATGTTGTAATCGGTGTCAGGTTCCATCTCTAAACAGTTCAGAAAATCATTTTACCAATTAAGTAATCATTTACTATGGAAGTATAGAGACTTAGGCTTAAATAAAAGAAATGACTAGGTGTATAAGCAAGGGAGAGGAGATAATTATATTTTAATAAAAGTGGAATCACACATATATTCCTGACAGTAAAGAAAAATAATACTAATTCTTTAAGTGTGGTCTTAAATCTAGAAGTTACAATACAAGGATTTCAAAACATACCTCTGTTACCTGCTTTGCAACAATGTCGCTCGAGTCAAATGACAGAGATGTTAAATGAAGCTCTTTAATTGGACCATGAAAGGAGACCCTTGGGACTCTACCATTTGAGAAAGTGAGGTATTTCCGCCTTAATTTATACCAAATATTTTTAGATCGCATTGGAAGAGATTAATCTAAAAATTTTTATTGAACAACTATGTGCTGAAAGCTATAGCAGAAAACATCACAGGCAGTCTTGTTCTCCAGAAGCTACAGATTCAAAGAAGGGGAAAACGATGAACAAATACTCTTTTCTCTAGCTGTAAGTGCTAAGAAAGGGTGAGGAGGAAACTAACACGTGATCGTGTGCCTGTGTTCGCTGGAGGAAGCCGGAGGCGGGG
The DNA here is from genome assembly GCA_004027475.1 of Anoura caudifer. NCBI lineage: Eukaryota > Metazoa > Chordata > Mammalia > Chiroptera > Phyllostomidae > Anoura > Anoura caudifer. The sequence goes on along the minus strand of PVKU01003378.1, from coordinate 141,469 downwards.
AGAACATTCAGGTGTCTGTGACAATGGCCCTGGTGACCTCTTCCAGGGTGGTGGTCACGGAAAGGAGTGAACTAACGTGATTCTGGGTCTATTACAAAGGTAGAGATAACAGTAATTAGGGATAAATATTCTACATTTGTGCTCATCTCTAAACTAAAGGTAAATAGTCTACAATTATGACTACCTTGTCCCAATTCCTTTTCGGTTTATCCCCAAGGATCAAGAACAGGATATCATGGTGCTACACGGACCACACTTCCTCCGGAGTGCAAGGTGGTCCCGGCCGAGCAGGGCCCGCAGCCCCTCACAGAGTGCTGGTGAGGTCCGTTTCCATGTCCCGTGGTCCAAAGCAGAGCTTAGAACTGCAATTCCTCAAGCGATCACAGCCTCCTACGGGATTTTTCTTCACCGTGTGTCGTCTCCTGCTCCGGGCTGTGGCAAAAAAGCGTTAAGGCTCCCTTTGAAGCTGGATGCGCTGAGAATGAGAGCCCAGAACATGCTCAGATGCTGACGAGGGGGCTGCAAGTTACTGTGCGTTTCTGGAATGGCCATCGGGAAGTGGGCAGCAAAAACATCCCAGGGCTGCCTGCTCTTGGCATAGCCGCCTCACTCCCAGGAATTCGTCTGAAGACATTTGAAAAACTTCAGAAATGAGGTGCAGTAGTAAAATACTGGAGATAAACTTTTAAATAGAAATAGAGTCTATATGTTTCAAATGATATTGGGACATACAGCAGTGTAGGTACAAATTCTTGCTAAGTATTCTATATTAAACATCGTTTTTATAAAAATTCATGTATAATTGATTGATAAAGAAGCACATAGATATTCCTACTTATATGCAAATTCATTTTTTCTTATTTTTGTAGTTTCTTTCTTCAATCAATATATATTAGCTATTAAAATGAAATTATATAATTTTTAAAACAAAATACACACTTGCTCAGTTAAGATACAGTTATTGATTTTCCATGTAAGTTTTAAAAATATGTTTCCTCCAACTTACAACTAGATGGATATAATAAAACAAAATGAAAATTTATTCTACATACTCTTTTTCTTTTTAATAAAGTAAAATTTGGGACAAGCATCACAACCCTGTGATCTTTCTTTTGTTTTAGAGAAGTTCACGGTCACCCCTTCTTCCGTTAAGACCTTCCACTTTTGCCCGGCCACGGTTAGCCTCTTCCTTCGGTAACGCAAGGATGCGCTGCTCCTGTTTCCGTGAAAGGCGTTAGGGAGCGTGCACCGTCCGGGGAGCCCCCTGGCTCCTTCCTGACCCAAACTTCTCCTGGTCCGCACGTGCTACGCCCCAGGCTCGCAGTAAAAAGAGCGAGTAAAACGCCGCCCGGGCTTCAGACACGCTGGTGGCAGGGGACCGTGTTTCTCAGACTGAATCCCGCATTAAGGAGCTGGGTAAAAACGCGGGTTCTTCGGCGTAACTCTCACATAGGCTAATTCAGAAAGCCCCGCGTGACTTTTAGGCTGCCCATGTCATAGCGTTATCACGATAATCAACTTATAAGAAACGTGGTATCGGCATGCTTACTGATGTTCACAGTATACAAGGAGCCTTTAACATGCATTCGTTATTGCCTGTTTTCAATAAGCAGCGCAACTTTGGGGGACTGATGACACAGGCCCCTGTCTCGGTGTCTGGGCTTGAAACAGCTGCCCCACTTACCACTCTTAGCACAAATGAACAAGTAAAGGAACAAATGAATGAACAATTGAATGAATGAGGTAAGTGGGTAGGTAGGAAGGAGATAGATAGATAGATAGATAGATAGATAGATAGATAGATAGATAGACAGACAGACAATAAAATACGGAACTCCCAGGCAGCAACATTGCTCGGGACCTCAAGCCAACTGCTTGTTCAGCGGGATCCGTGCACCCAGCGTCCGCACTCACAATGCCATTCAGTCCCCCAGCACTGGCGCCTGCATGACTGTGCCTGCACCGACTGAGAGAGATGATGACAAAGCTTCTACTCAGCCGAAATTAATTTAAATAAATTCCATATACGTCAGGCTCGTTGAGTGGGCAGCATGAGAAGTTTGGGAGGGCTTGATTGGCAGATGCGTTTAGTTAAAAGGAAAGGTGAATTATCCAAGCTATTAAATTAAATCCTTTTCCATAAATCATAACAGTTGTGACAGCCACACTCATTCCTGGGGACCTTGAGACACATAAACTGGAAAATGCAGAAAAGCGTAAAAAATGGATGCTGTACATTGCTCAAAATTATAATAAATTATGCAAGAATCTATTATACTTATGCTACTTGTAAAAATACTCTAAAGGAGTATTTCAGGATATTAAACAATTTATATGCTATTAAATTTGCATGAGGTGGTTCTATAAGAAACACACTTCAGGTGCCATGCAGATTATTTACATGTCTTCACATCGATCCTGAATGTGAATAAATCTTTACAAAATACTTTGTAAGATCTAATTAAATTAGAAAAACAAAAATACTAGCTCCAGATACATTTAATTCAAGATTTAAATATTTATTAGCTATAACATATTTGTCTTCCTAGTATAATAAGCAATTTTAAATTATTAAAAAATTCACTTTAAAAACCTATACAAAATGTTTTAAGTTTTAATAGCAGTATTTTTGAAGATATATCAAAGTTATATTTGGGAGATATATATGTGATATATATAAAATATATGTTTAATCATTTTGATGATTAGTTTTAATAGAACACAGATTGCATGATTAAGTGTTAAAAATGCAGTCTGTGGAAATTTTAGAAATAAGAGATCAGGTTGGAAGGAAGATATATGTCAATAAAACTGTCACCAAAATGTGCTATGAGAAAAAGAAGAAAATTTACTCAAGTGAATGTTTAGCAAACCAAAGAGATACAGCATCTGGTGGAAACCCACAGGGTGCCCCCCACCCAACCTCCAGACAAAGGAGAGGCTGCCCTTTATACAGGAAGCTCCCACTCAGGGTTTGGGTCAATTCCATTCATGCAAATGAATAATCAGTAGCTTCAAGTCTTCTCAGCACAGATGGGTTGTGGCAGATGCAAATGAGGCTACAATTTGTTCCATTATGATTGGTCAGGGAAGCCCATAGTCTATAGGTCTAGAGGCAGCATTGTGTCTATGGAAGGTGTAGTGAGGGAAGTGACTGAAAGCCAACCAAAAGCTCAGCAAGCCAAGTGGCCTTGTTCCCTCTTGGACCCCTCCCCCACAGCACTACAATGCAGAAACATGGGTTGTCCCACCCTGGCTAATACAGAAGGCTCCATTCTCATATTACATAACAGGTGCACCAAGATGAAAAAAAATGGCCCAAATGAAAGAATAGATCAAAGCTCCAGAAAAATACAACTAAGTGATGAAGAGACAGCCAACCTTTCAGATGCACAGTTCAAAACACTGGTAATCAGGATGCTCACAGAAATGGTTGAGTATGGTTACAAAATAGAGGAAAAAATGAAGGCTATGAAAAGTAAATAAAGGAAAATGCACAGGGAATGAACAGTGATGGGAAGGAAACTGGGACTCAGAACAATGGTTTGGAATGGAAGGAAGAAATAAACATTCAACCAGAACAGGATAAAAAAACAAGAATCCAAAAAAATGAGGAGAGGCTGAGAAACCTCTGAGACAACTTTAAACATTCCAACATCTGACTCATAGAGGCACAGAAGGAGAAGAGGAAGAGCAAGAAATTGAAAACTTATTTGAAAACATAATGAAGGAGAACTTCCCCAACCTGGCAAAGAAAAAAGATTTCCAGGAAATCCAGGAAGCTTAGAGAGTCCCAAAGAAGTTGAACCCAAGGAAGTACACACCAAGGCACATCATAAATATATTACCCATGATTAAAGAGAAGGACAGAATCTTAAAAGCAGCAAGAGAAAAGGAGACAGTTACTTACAAAAGATTTTTCATAAGACCATCATCTGATTTCTCAAAAGAAACCTTACAGGGAAGAAGGGGCTGGAAAGAAGTATTCCAAGTCATGAAAGGCAAGGACCTACATCCAAGATTACTCTATCCAGCAAAGCTGTCATTTAGAATGGAAGGGCAGATAAAGTGCTTCCCAGATAAGGTCAAGTTAAAGGAGTTCATCATCACCAAGCCCTTATTATATGAAATGTTAAAGGGACTTATCTAAGAAAAAGAAGAAGATCAAAAATGCAAACAGTAAAATGACAACAAACTCATAACTATCAACAACTGAACCTAAAACAAACAAACAAATGAAAAATATGCAAGCAAGCAGAACAGGGACAGAATCACAGAAATGGAGAGTTATCAGTGGGGAGGGGGAACTGGTGGAAATGTACAGGGAATAAGAAGCATAAAAGGTAGGTAGAAAATAGACAGGGGGAGGTTAAGAATAGTATAGGAAAGGGAGAAGCCAAAGAACTTACATGTATGACCATGGACATGAACTAAGTTGGGGGTGGGGGTGGGAGGGGTGTGCAGGGCAGAGGGGAATAAAGGGGGATAATGGGACAACTGTAATAGCATAACCAATAAAATATATTTCAAAAATGAAAAAATCTTTCAAAAAGAAGAAAAAACCAAGCATTCAGAGGTAAAAATGAAAACCGACTAGTTTAGATGATGACAGTAAGACAAGCCCTTAACATCCAACCCTGTTTTTCTGGTTTTTGGCTTTCCACTAAAGTGATTTGGAGAGTTCTGCTGATCGTTGTCAACGTTGGCAGCTGCGTTGCCCTATGACATTTTATGAATTTGATTTCACTCCCACTAAGCTAATTTTTCAAACAGTTAAAGAGTATAGATTTTCAACATGAGCCAAGTAATAAAATAATCCCTGGGGTATTAATTTGAGGAAGAGGCACGTAAGTATACGATCAGCAAGCCGACCTTCAGGGTTTCGGAGCCCCGGTATTTGCGAGAGAGCGCGTGAAGCGAGCAGCCTCCGGTGGCCGGTGGGCGATGCAGCCCAGCCCGCGCAGGCTGCGGCTGAAGCTATTGTTTCACAAGCCTGTCGGTGCTGGCAAAAAAGAACATTTAACTTTAAATAACCATATTTGACGAGCATCTACCATCTTGAACAATGCGAGGTTAGAGAAAAAGATCCATAAGCTTATCAATAACTGTATGCCGCCTGCCACGACGCTTGTCCATTCGTCCAGCTCAGGGACGCGGCGACAGTCATCGCTGAAGGCACCGAGGAAGGCAACGTGCTCAGTTCACTGTTGTTCTCCCGGAACCGTCTTGGCTGTGGCAAAAGGAAGCGGAGAAGTTCAGTGTGGACTGCTGAAAGCCAGCCTCCTTCATATTTTAAGATTTTTTATTATAAATTTTTTAAAGATTTTTATTTCTTTATCTTTAGAGGAGAAGGGAAGGAGAGAGGGGGAGAAATAGCAATGCATGGTTGCCTCTTGTGCACCCCCTGCTGGGAACTGGCCTGCAACCCAGGCATGTGCCCTGACTGGGAATCGAACCCCGATCCTTTGGTTCGTTCGCAGGCCCGCGCTCAATCCACTGAGCTACACCAGCCAGGGCTTATATTTTAAGATTTTGATGTTCACCCTGGTTTACGAAATCCCTCCTGTGGTTCGGTGTTGCATTCTGTTTCCTAATTTGTAGGAAAAGGGTGCTCCTGTCCTTGGTGTAGAACGTTTATCCCTGCCAGGTTGGGCACCGATGAAATCCGTCCTCTGACACCTGCACAGGTGTTTGTGGATATAACCTGAAAAACATCTGTAGTTATCTTGGTAAGATTTCCCATTCCAGGCTGACGCTGGTAGTTGTTCTGTTTTGAATATTCAGCTGCGTACGCTGCTCTCTGGCACTATTTAGAGGTCCAAGAGCACCTTAAGGTTGGCAGAGATCGGTGCGGGAGGGTGATATATGTGTTTGCTCAACATAAGCCTGTGGTCTGAAACCAGGAAGGAGTTGCTTTATCTAAAAATGCCTGCTTTCACACACAAGAAACTTAATGGACTTTAGGGATCAGGGTATTTGGAGTCGAGTCCTCTCAAATCTTTCTACTTCAAAATTTCAGAACACCATTCATTCCTAAACAAAGACCCAATTGGACTCGTAATCACGGCAAGATTGAGATCAGAAGTTCCTGGTGTAATTTAGACTTCAAAACCGGCTTCTCTCTCTGTTATTTTGTCAAATTTGGCCAATAATCAAGATGGTTGTTATGCCTTTAACGATGAAAGAGAAAGCTCAGCTTCTGACCATGCCTTGAGCAGAGAACATAAAGGTCTGAGACGGTCATGGATTCCTTTTTGCTGTTTTCTTCATCACTTCTGCTGCAGCAGCTAATATTCCCCCAGCTCTTGCATTCAAGCCAAACACATGGCTCCACGAGAAATCGGGGCCAGCCAGAGCTGGGCTTTCAACTAGCGCTTCGTTCCAGGTGACCTACGTCTTGTTAAGTCATCCCCTCTGTCTTCAAAACCAGCCAGATCCGACCACGTGCCTTAGAGTCACAGTCCTTGGGGTGCGTCAGCTGCAGCTGCTTTCGGAGTAATTATTACCACCGAAAATGTTGCACCTGAAGGACGCAGTGCAGGCAGACAAACCGTCTTGACTAGTTCAAGCTCAGGGCTAAGCCTGTGTAGTCACGGATTCCCACAGCACGTTGGCTTCCTGATCCCCAAATCGTTTTGGAGATAACGTTTGCAATCCATTCCCAAACAAGAGCTTTTCTTTTTCTTCTGAGCCTGCCGCTCCCTGAGTATCTCCTCATAGTAAAATGCACCATCGTTCTTCCAATGTCAGGACTTGTCTTCCAGTCTTGGAGTAAAGTTTTTTTTTTTTTTTTTTTAATAATTTTGGATCCTTCATTTCTCACTCCCCACATGCTATTTTTCTGCAGCTCCTCTTGGCTCTTCCTTTGAAATGTGTCCCTATTCTGAGCACTCCTCGCCACCCACAGTCAGCCCTCTAATCTGCCAGCCTTTTCCCCCAGATTCCTCAACCCGTTCACACTCACTCACTGCGATGTCCGCAGTGCAGCAGACAGAGCCCTTTGGAGCACACACAAGGCGCTGCTGTCCCCTGTTAACGTAGCTAACGTATGCCAGAATCCTCTCATGTGTTCCTATCACACTAAAATTAATTCAAAATCATGCCATTGCGGAGAAGACCCCGGGAGGTCTCGCCAGCACGGTCTGGTTGCGGAGTGCTCTCCTGGCTGTCTTTTGCTGCGCCACACCCCGGGGCACACCCACGTCTCTGCTTTTGCTCAAAAATGCTCAGCTAATACATTTCTAACCTTTCCCCCTTTATCCAAAGATAGCTCCTTTCTTCACATGGGTTATTCCTCACCTTCAGGTTTACTCTCAAAGACTCTTTGTTTTCTATGTGAAATGGTATTTGGAATGATTTGTTATTCCCTGACTGTGTTCTCTTGTGAATACCATTTGTGTTCTTTCTAATATTGCTGTGTGTAATTAATTAATGGTTAGTTACTCATTTGTTTATGTATTTTGTTACATAAAACATGTAAGGGTAAGGATCAGACTGTTTTCATCACTGTACGTTCGGGTCCCAGAAAACTGCTTTACCATTTAAATAGCTGTTACATGGATGAACGCATGATGTCTGTACAAGTATTAGTTTCATAAGTTTTGTATCAAAATGCCCCATACTTGCAAAGTGGAACAGATAATTCTGAATAAATGAAGCTGAACATTTATTTTTTGTAAAATATTCTTGGAAGCATTAGCAGGCTGATCAAGCCCCGAACCGTTACAGGACAAGGACTAAGGAGCGTGTAGTGCAGTAGCTTCCGTGTGCGCCTGGTGTCTCCATCAGCTCAGGCTGCTACGCGACACGCCGCAGACTGCAGGGAGTGTGGACAGCAGAAGCCCATTTCCCGCAGTTCCGGGAGCTGGAGTTTGATCAAGACCAAGGCAGCAGCCGGGACAGGTTCCCGGGAGGGCCTTCCTCTGAGTTTCAGACGGCTGAGATCTTGTGTCCTCACACGGCAGAAAGGTGGCGAAGAGCGCTCTGGAGTCTGTTGTACAAGAACTACGATCTCCCCAGCTTCCCGCAACCCCACAGAGTACCAGCTCCCAGGATGGGGGCGTCACTCAGAGGAAAAAAAAAACTTGTCGTTGTCCCCAACTCTGTTCCAGAGCCTGACTCCAAGATTTCACCCTGATGGAAAAACAGGCGATAAAAGAGATAGCTCTCAATCCCGTCCCAGGAGAATGGAATTTGCTTTTGAGAGGGCGAAAATTTCGGATCGGAAGGTCCTCTCTGCTTGCCTCTCCTTATGTCCTCCTTCATAGTCAATGACTCAAATGTCCTCCTTAAGAAACTCAGAAAATAAGGGCAAACTAGGTTCCAGTAAGCATCAGGAAGTAAATTTTTTAAAAAGTCTTACAGATTGAAAAAAAGTAATAAACACCTTGTTCGCATACAAACCTGTCTGGCTACATAAACTATCTCAAGGGAAACACCTCCTAGAAGGCTGTATGCATTCTCTGTCATAAGTAGTAAAGAATTCCCTCTGAAGACATGAGCATTGGTGCAGAGAAGACCCGAGGAGACCTTTGGGCCTAGGGCTTCTTTTATCACTGTGGCTACCTGGGCGTGTGTGCGTGTGTGTGTGTGTGTGGAGAAAAATAAATGTTCTTCTACATTTTGCTTCTTGTATTGTTAGAAGGAAGATGTCAACAAACAACAGAATATATTCTCTAATAAAAAATTATGGGGCTTCTCACATTTGCCTTCTCCACTCCTGACTTCTCCTTCTGCTTCTTAATGGCCACAATCAGTGTCATTTTTGAAGATTCTTTGGAAATGGGTGGAGACCAAAGAATACAGGCTGTTTTAACCTGTAGGTAAACAGACCTGTCTAACTATAGTAGATAAAATAACAGGACTCCAAAATGATTGCATGTAGAGTTAAAAATGCTAATTAACTGACTTTAAAATAGATTCTTCTGGAGCGTGGGTCCACTATAATCACAAGGTCCTCTGTAAGCAGAAGGAGTCGACAGAAGGGACCTCAAGGGATGGGACTGAGACACGGTGCAATGAAGAAACAGTGACAGCTTTTTATAAGGAAGTTCAGAAAATTTGATTGTCATACATTTGGATTTTATTGCTGTAAAGTGATCAAGTATAATTTTGTAAGATAAATAAGCCACCTCGCCTGCTGCCCATTTTCGAGATTGTTTATTAAGTTAAATAAAGGAAGAATGCACCTTCAAATAAACAGACTAAATTAGACCTTTCAAAACACTTGTCATTAAAAAATGGTTTGTTGAAACTGCACAGAGGTTAAATGTATGCCACAATTTGAGTGGAAAAATTAGCTCTCAGGGGTTGCAATTACAAGCCTACTTAGTTGCCATGGTGACCACACAGCCTATGGATTTGTAAGATAAAGACATCAGAGGTGCTGAAAAGGGACCATATATTTTTTGAATCACCACATGCCAAGTGTTAAATTTTTTGCAGTTCTCTTGCAAAACATATATACACGTACACACACACGTGTGTGTGTGTGTGTGTGTGTGTGTGTGCATGTATCTGGATTCAGAGGTGAGGCATTGAGAAGAGGAGCAAGGCTTTGGAAGAATGAAAAAGGGAAAATTAGTAGAAATGTTTAAAGAAAATACGTTAATGTTCAAAAATAACTTGAACATTAATGTCAAATTGTGTGTTAATGGCTCCTTGGGGTTTGGTGCTACTCTTTAGGTGGAAGAGTGAGGACAAACAATGGGGGCATCCTTCGCCTTCTGGAAAGTTCAAGAAACAGATTTTGCCACAAATCATCTGGGAGAAATGTGGTCCTGATGCTGCTGACCTGACTGTAGACCCTCAGGTCCCGTTTCAGATTCTGAGCCCCAGAACTATGTCACAACAAAATTGCTTTGTGTTAAGCCATCAAGTTTGTGGAAATTCGCTGCAGCAGCAGGAGGAAACTGATCTGCTAATCTAAGCACGAGAGATGTGTCTATAATTTATCACTGGTCCTAAAATGTCAGTCCTGTTGTCTCCATGGTTGGACGTCCAGAATCGTGGGAGCGTGGCCACGGTCTCCCTTCATGTGCATATGGGTGAGTATAGCACATTCACACCAAAATAATGCAAATAAAAGGCACAGATTTATTTATACTTTGGCTTAATTTAATCTTTAAAAAGTAAATGAAATTCAAAGATTATTAACTTTGGAGAAATGAGGTTAACATGAACAATAAGAGCATAGAAGCTTACATTTCTAATTTTCATTACATGGTCAGTAAGGATGAGGTAGTGAAAATGAACAAGAATAAATAAAGGTGATCATTCAGGAAGCTGGAAAGGCAGCTTAAGCTACAAAACTGTATATAACTTGCGAGCACTTAGAGGCATTGATTGATGAGCTAGAAAGCTGCTGGCTTAGCCAAGGCATAAAGCGAGAGCAGCTGAGGTTTGCAAATGTGTAATCTCCCCGTAGAAAAGCAGGGGAAAAGACATCTCAGCATAATAAGAAGACTAATCTATTAAAGACTTAAGACTTGATCCATTTATCCTTGTAATTCAAACGCTAATTCAAAGACGGACCTGATAGATTACGTTAACAACCATTTCTGATTTTCAAGGCACACCTGGAATTCTCTCATCGAAAACATTGACGTTCTTGGACTTTCTCCTTTCCAACCACGAATGGTTTCACTGCAGCCTTAGAGTCATTTCTTCTGAGGATTCTTTCTCTGTGCACGAGTGAGGAGGAATACGCCCTCACTCCAGAGATCGCGGGTTAAACGCAGTGCCCATTAGAATATCGAGTTCCAATCACCAGCTTCAGCTCATGGATTGATTTTGCTAAATTTTCTCCTCCTCAATTTTATGTCCTCATTCACCTAAACAATCAATTTTCCCCGTGTCCTTTCGCCTGAAGACTGGTGCCTTCTAATTTTCTGTACTCTCATCTCTATGAGACAGTATTGGAAAAGTCATTTCCCTTGGATTTCTGCATAGACATGCCTAACTGATATCCCTATAGGTAAAAAGGATATTTTTTTCTGACTGTGGATTCACACCTGTTGTTTTCAAAATACACAACAATTCTCCACGTAATTGACCAATTGGTTTTACTAGTAAACGTAGGCTCGATTCTACTTTCTTGCCCAACTGAAGATAGTTTTTTTTCATTTCACTCCTTTGCTTAAAGGAACAAGAAGAATCACCAACATGTACATTTTAGAAAAATTACTCTGGTAGTAGTAAGAGTGGAACAATGATCAAATTATGTGCAAAATTGGAGGTGACATGAAAAAATATACAGTATTACAATACTCTTTCGCATCCTATCTCAAAGGTTTTGTAAAGCTTAACTGTTTTAACTAAAACTTTGTTTTTGTCATTTTGGGAAAAGCCAATGTAAGGGAAGAAATTATATTATCTCTTTCCCACATTGTTTAAATATAAAGGATGACTCTCACAAGTACACGTGCCAAAAAGGGAGGGAAACAGCATCGCTGGGATTGGAAAAAGTTCATTTCGCATTCCATAAGCATGTAATTTCAAAGTGAAATTATGTAAATTGAACCATATTGAAAAATACCACACATGATTCCATACAAGGCAAACTATAATTTCATGAGAAATTAAATAGAGAGAATTCTGACAGAAACACCACCAAGCATTATGCGTGTTGGCACGAAGACAAATCTGGCCGTGGAAGAGCCCTACTAAGTGCTGCTCCTCGTGCTGAAGCAGCAGGACCTGAAGTGGCAGGTGAGGAGGGTGTGTGTGCATCATCAAAGAGAATGTCGGTTTGAGGTCACGCCTCCTTCAGACCACGTCTGGACCCCTCGTATGACCCTAAAACACCATGTCAAAAACAGAGCATATTTCAAAGTTAAGGGAAGCAGTTCTATAGCGAGGCAGCACTGGGAATTCAAGACTTGAGAATGCCTGGCTGTCTACGCAGGCTTCCCCGAGTGCTCAGGACGGGGCCACAGGCTGCCGGGCACTCGCACCCGAATAAAACCAGGCGAGCTTGGACAGGGGACTGAATGCCCTGGGCTGACTTTCATAGTAACAGAAAATCTGGCCTGGGAGCCCAGGAATTTTGACCCAGTGCTTTATTTTTCTTTATGTTTCTGTGGGTGCGCCTTCCCCACAGAAGATGAACCTCATCGTCTCTCTCCTGGACCAACTGGCCGATTTTTCTGGAGTCTGGGCTCTTTGACGATCCGAGGGTGATGAACACTCTTCTGAAAAGTTCGACGCAGCTGGATCCCTGCCAGTAAAGGACCGTGAACCATGTTGTAAAGCCGTCCTCGCCTCTGCATTCAAGAAATTATGCAGAGGTGGATTTCTCCTGCGAATCTGGGTTGGACGGCAAGTCCTGGAGGCGTGGTGTTGCCAAACCTCATTGCCCTGAGAACACCTGCGTCGGAATCAGCTGGACGGCTTCTCAGAGCCACGAGGGCCACACTTCAGCCTGATTCAACATGGCTGGCCGTAGGGTTCGATCTGTACTGAATCGCAAGTGACCGTGTTGACGCAACTTAGCTGAAGTGCCCCAGAAAGTCCTTGGGCGACAAAGGCACTGTATCACCCACCAGGAGTGGAGTTTTCACTGTATTCAGAATCCATACACTAAGTAACCCAAGCTTCCACTCCTACGTTGGATTTTCCCACGGAACTAAGAAAGGCTACCCAACCGGAAGGGTTGGTCATTGTCCAGACAGGCGCAGAAGTGTGTTCTTGTGTAAAACATTGTCACCCACGCAGTAACGTGAGGTGTAGGGAATCCTGGTCAGAACAACACCAAGTCGCCAGAGGAAAAGGTGTAAAGCAAATACAACCACAAACAACTAAACAACTCTTCAACAATATACCAAGCAACTATAAGAGGTAAGAACTGTGCTTGGATTGCAATGTGTGGAAAAAGACAATTATTTCAATCAGCAAAATATAAGCCCACATGTAGAATGTCAACACAAGATAGCAGGCTAACTCAACCTAGGCCTGGGACCTTACCTCAAAACAAGGACAAAAACATTGGCATAATTTTTAAAATGTTGATAAGCTTGAGAACCCAGAAATAGACCCACACACGTATGTTCGACTAATTTGTGACCAAGATGCAAAACCAATTCAATGAGTATGGGTGATATTTCTAATAAATTGTTCTGGATCCATTACTGTACACACACACACACACACACACACACACACCAACCAACCTTGACTAAAAACTCATATCTTAAACAAAAATTAGCTCAAATCAGACTACAAATTTAAATGTAAAATGAGAACCACAGAACTTTCAGAAAAACTGGAAAACATCTTTGGGGTCCAGAGCAAGGCAAAGAAGTATTAGACATGATCCCACATTTTTACAAGTACGACTGTCCAATTGTTTATTCAATTCACTCTTTTGACAAGTTGTTATTGTTTATGTCCTCTCAAAATTTATATGTTGAGACCAGTGCCCAGAGTGATGGCAGTAGGAGGCGGAGCCCTCGAAAGCTGCTTAGCCCCTGAGGGTGCAGCCTCGCGAATGGAATCAGTGCCCTTACAGGGACACCCCACAGAGCTCCCTGGTCCCCTCCACCAGGTGAAGCTAAAAGAGAGAGAGCTGTCTGAACCAGGAAACTCTCCCGGACACCAAGTCTGCAAAAAGCTGTGAAAAATAAATGTCTCTTGTTTAGAAGCCACCCAGGTGATGCTATTTTGTTGCTGCAGCCTGAACAGATTAATAGCAATCAGTGCTTCTGCCTTGAAACCAAATGAGTGACGGGCTAGGCCTTGCCTTCCATGTTAAACTCCCACCGTGGCTGACTTCAGTTCTTTTGGTTTCTTTCTTTCAAGTCAAGGTTTCGCAATCTTCCTGTGAACCTCCCTGAAATGAGTTTTGAGTACATATGCAATGAGCTTTTAAAGGAATTTATGATATGGAGAATATATTTTTGAGTCCTTGAGGGTTGGAGAAATACATTCTACCACCTTTACACATAAACGGGTTTTGACTGATTACAGATTTTCCCAGGGAGTCGGCTTCCTTGCCAAAATCATACAGGCACTGCTCTGTGGACTTTGGGCAAGATTAACTGCAGGGGAGAAAAGACAAAAAAAAAGTGTCTGCATTTCATGAAATTCCTTACATTTGCCTGCAAATAATAACTGAGAACTCAGTCCCACCCAACACTGCCACTGCCTCGCCTTCTATTTTGGTAAGCTCCTGGATTTATTGTTCAGCCGAAACAGTCAGTCTCTTTTCCTGTATATCCTTACAACCTTTAATTCTTATTTTAAAAGTGCATGGGATACATAATCCAGACATCTTCTAAAAGACAGTCTATTTTCTGCAAGTGTAGGTGTCAAAAAGTTGTGTCAACACAAACTAAAAAGGTGTGTAAAGGCTGCAGGAATGAGCAGCCACAAGGGAGAGGTGCACAAACCATTTTGCTAGTTTTCCAAAATCTTCCCCGGGGTGTTGATGACCCGACACACACACAGTGAGTGTTCTGTCCCCTGCCAAGCTTTCTTTTTTCCTTCTTCCACACACCACTTGGCTGTTTGTGCCATGCACTATGGCTCTGGAAATTTTGTTCCATGCCTGTATACCAATCAGGGCCTCTACCGGTACCAAGACCCTTTCTAGAATAGTCATTGCAAGACTAGGTGAGCCAACGGCAGCAGCATGATGTGGTCCGTCTCACCGATGCCCCACGGTCACCCTAGAGGACCACATGGGTGGGCCGGTGCTGTGTGCACTGGAGCAGGGACTCTGCGTCCCTGCTTCCTTGGCATTGTTTTACATTTGCACTTTTCCATTGTGGAAAAATCAATGCAGACGCAGTATTTGCCAAAAGAAAAATGGCACCGCGGTCTCTTGGTCCTTCTCTTCATGCGCCTGGCACGGGCGGAGGCTCCCTGTCACATTTCGGGCTCCCTGTCACAGGTGGGGGCGCACACCTTCTGACCCGACGGAGGACTGTCTCTAGCAGGCACTCAGCTCCCGCTGCACCTGCCGCTGCCCCGTCCCAGCTGGCTCCAGAAAGGTGCTCCACGCTTTACACGTGGTGACACAAGTAGCTTTGCGGGGGACGCCTGGATCCCCTTCCACTCTGAGTACATTTCTATGTGCCTCAGGACATGCTTGACAAGAGAGGAAGATGGAACTTCATCAGCAGCCCTAGATTTTCTGAAAGAGCCTGCCAAAGTTCTCAGCCAAATTTGGGTCAAAGCAGTGGAAATGGTGCTAGTTATGCAAAGCGGCAAACAGGAAGCACTGAAACTCACCTCTGCTGGAAAATGAAGAATCGGTGAGCTCTCCCTGATAAATCCGAGCCATGCAAATCGAGATCACAATTAGATACGTTGTTCTGCAGCCATAACGTTGTCAAAATGCAGGCGGTCCCGCAATGCGTGTGCCGTCGCAATGCATGTGCCGTCGCAATGCATGTGCCGACATGCCTGTGGAGCACGGGTGCCACGCACCCTGGGAAGGGTGAGCATTTGGAAGGGTTTCTGGAGGCCGGGAGCAGGCGAGGTTGAGAGGGGGAAAGTCCTGGGGGTCTGGACCTCCCGGGGAGCCCTTCTGTGGGTTTCACTTCCAGATGCCACACCGGTTTCTCACGCTGAAAGCAAACACGCACAGGCACCCGCAATCCTCATGTTTTGCACATGGGAAGAGAAAGAATAACTATTTTGAAATATGGTCAGGTCGTTCTCCAGAGCACATGTCTATTCTCTGTGGGAAACTACCAGACCAAACCTTACTGACCTAAAGGAAGGGACATCAGCCAGTGCAGCCTCCTCTGGTCCTCTCTCTCATGAAGAGAAATAAAACAACAAGTTGATGAACCACTTCTGAGGGTCGCAGCCCAGAGACTCAGGCCCACCAAAAGACTGAAACGTAATCATAGGTAAGTTGTTAGAGACACCTGAAGACAGCGGACAAAAGGGCACAGGTAAGGGCCCTGCAGGACACTGGCCCCTGCAAACCTCCAGCTGCAGCAAACCGTACACAGCGCAGTTCAGAGGCAGATCAACATGAAGCCTTAAAGGCCCCTTTATCTTAGTTCTGTTACCTTATATATTACGTCCAGCTTTCCAGACAAAGCTGACATGGAGAAGGCAAGAAAAAACACAGTCCCAAGAGACAAAACAAGCCTCAGGACCAAACTCAAGTAGGACAGATTTTAGAATTATACAATAAGGATTTCAAATCACTAAGATTAATATGTCAAAGACACTAATGGGAAAAGTAGACAAGATGAGAGAACATCTGAGAAAAGTAAGCAGAGGTGGAAGAACTAAGATTCAAAAGAAAAAGATAGAAAGAAAAAATTCATCGTAACAGGAAGGGAGAATGGCCTCGTCAATGCAGTGCGCATGACCCCCTCTCATCGCTCCCATCCCGCATCCTGCCAGAAGCCTGTAATAAGTCTAAATCAACAAAAAGGCATACAGATATGAAAGTGAGGACCGCAACTATCTTTTTTATAGATGACATCACTGTAATCCACAAAGATAATCAACAAAAAGATTCCTACAGCAAATAAGTCAGTATAACAAGACTGCAAGACACAAGGTAAATAAGCAAAGGATACTTGCTAATCCAGTACACAAGTAATGAGCAAACAGAATTTGAACTGTTTTTCTTTTAAGAAGCAATTTTAAACAGCTCCAAATGGTTAAAAAAAAAAAGGAAAAAAAGAAAAGCTACAGAATATGGAATGACATGGAGAAACCCTAAGTGCATATTTCTGTGTGAAGGATGACAATCAGAAAAGCTGTATGCTGAACGATTCACATTATAAGACGTCCTGGAAAACACAAAATTATAGACACGGTAAAAGACAGTGATTACCAGGCGTTTGGGGAAGAAGTTGAAAGTGAAAACTATAGGAAAATTTTAAGGTGGTGAAATCATAATACATAATATTATTCATTTGTCAAAAACCTTTTGAACCTCACAGCATAAAGTTTAAACTTTGATGCAAGCAAATAAAAAATATTGAGGATGTTGCATCATCTCGGAAAGCAGGTGGGCTGGCAACAGCATCTGCTTAACAAGTGCAGGACCCAACCGCAGCAGAGGGTGCAGGAGGCCGAGTGGTTGACCTGAGCAGCTTTGGTCGAGGGCGAAATCTAAGATGAAAGGCAAAATGGACCTCACGTAAGCATTGTCCCCTGGTAGGTACAGTTTTCCTACCGTGCACAGGTTTATCTCTCTATACGGGGAGGTCTCCCTGTACAGCCAGGTCCCCCACTCTTGGAGCCGGAGTTTACAGAAAAGCCAAGGGAGGAAGCCAGAATGACCCATGTGCATACACCCATTTTTGACACAACATAAATGCTTATGGTTGCACACGCAAGTATTTACAGATGTATACGTATGCATGCGTTTGTACGCGGACATATGCTGAGAGGTCCGGAAACAAAGGACACCCTGGGAACAACGGATACAGGTAGTGCCCATTTCTCAGTGTTTAATAGCCCTCTTGAATAAAAGGAACCAACACCCCTTGGAGACATGGCAGGTCTTAGGACCGAGGCATGACATATGAGGATGAGCCTAGACGGTGTTGTAGTGCCAGCCAGTCCTCACTGCCCTCAAACCATCAGATAACCCCTCAAAGACCTGAGTGTGCCAACGGGGCACAGGAGCCCACTGAGGGGCCTCCCGACGGGCAAAACCCAAACGATCTGAGCAGCAAAATGCATCTTTGGATTTCAACCTGAAATTTACCATAAATATTCGTGATTTTATAAATTAACAAATAGGGCTGAGACAAAACTCCAGAGCTGAAGAAGTCAACATAAATTATGTAGATACTCCACCGTAAATGAGGCAGGGCACACTTTTCTTAAATGTCAGCTCCTAACTTCCTTCTAAAGAAGACGGCGGAGCAGGGTGGAGAAAGGGTCACTTCCCAGCGCAGGAACAAATGCTGCTACCTGAGCCAGGTCCGCACTGACGGCCGTGGTCACGCTGGTGATGCGGCTCCTCGATGCGGTGAAATCAGCGATCTCGCCCCCGGAACCCAGAAGCCCAGTACAATCATAAAAATACCAGGAAAAGTATAGTTGTGGAGCAGCCAGAAATATACTTGACTGGTAGTTGTCAAAACCGTCAAGTCTAAGGAAGTGTCACATCCAAAAGGAGCCCGATGAAACTTGACAAGTAAATAGGTGGCCGCAGTCAAATCCAGAACAGGTTAAGGGCGTTAGGTAATCTGAATAAACGATGGACATTGTGTAGCAATCAATGTTGGTTCGCTAATCATAACAAAGGAACCATACTTATTAAATAATATGCTAATACAATAGGAAATTGTGTGCGGGGTTATATTGGAACTCTGTATTATCTGTTAATTTTTCTCTGTAAATCTAAAAGTCTTCTACAAAATAAAATAAATGAGCAAAACCGTCAGTAAAATAATTATTGTATTGACCTGTAAGTTTTTGAAGAAAAGGTAAGGGGAAAAGTGTAACACAGACAGGAACCCTTCATGAGGAAGAACGTTGTGTAAAGATGTAGGGAAAGCGGTCTGGAGAGAATCCCGGTTCATCCAGAAAGCTCATGACAAAATGATGCACAACTTAATTTAAAAAGCGGGGAGGGGTGGGGAGGCCAGAAGGAGGTGGGGGGAGGGGGGGAATACAACTCGCTGGGTAAAGAAAACAAAGCACTTAAAAAGAATCAGGGACTGTAATTACGTCTTGAAAGAACTTTGGCTGTGTATTCCGACACAAGTATCTGACTAGAATTATTTATGGCAAAAGCCTGGACTAAAAACTCTTTGCTCATTCCGGTTTCAAACAGCCTGCGGCCTTCCAGCTAGGGTCTCCGACAGCGAGACCGCGGGGAAGCGGGCTCCCCAGAGAGTGTGCGCCTGGGGGGGGCCCCACCAGGAGGGCCCGGCAGGAGAGCTGGTGAGCTGGACGCCCTGGGGGCTGCGGGAGGACCGGGCAGGGGCTGGTCAAAGGCCGGCCCCGCCTCCTGCAGAGGCCTTCCCGATGTCTGAGTCATGGCGTTGGTAGGGGCCCTGGATGGCTGTCAGATGAGCAAGAGAGATGTGGGTTTTATCACCCCACCGTGGTTTGGGGGTTACTCCGGCAGTAACTGTATGCAACTGGATGGTTTAAAAACAATACAAACCGCGCCGGTTTGTGCAGGCAAATGTGACAGGCACCCCTCGGGTTTCAGGGATGCGGGGCCTCCTCTGCGCTCCAGAGGCCAGCCAGGCGAAGGACAACGCTGGACGAAGCTGGAAGAGACCCTGGGTTCTGGCCCCTCCAACCTTCAAGCAGAGATGCTTCGATTCTTTCTCTTTCTCATATTGACATGTAAAGGTGCATTTAAAGAAAGGGCATTCTCACATGAAGTCGGAGCCCTATTATAATTACGGTCGTGAGAAACTGTGCGCCAGAGATGCAGTAAAAACTTTTAAAACTGGGAAAATAGAGGGAGCAGGTACGTTTGATCACTTCTCTCTGCAGAGCTGTGGATCCCTGCTGCTGATGAGATTGATTGACATTTCACTCTGCAAAGTAAGAAGCACCATTCTGAGTTTAGCACATTCTCGTGTGGAAAAACGAGTGAATTAGCATCAGCGGAAGCGCTGGCCCAGCCCAGGCCAGGCGCGTTCTCTTTACAGCAGAAACCTTAGCAAAATGCTGGACTTGACGCTTAATAAGGAAGGTCAGCTCTCAGCCTAAATTCTCTAATCGCAGATTTCACAGTCATGTAATCTGGGGCCCGGGGTATATTTAGTAAAAGAAAAATACATGTAAATTTAGAATGCTGAAATTATAACCAAATTCTGTTATTTTAAACAATGCTTAAATGTGTCCTTGGTAAGGAAGAAAATCATACTCCTACATTTTCCAGAAAATTCCTGCTTAGCACAATCTCTTCACAGTTCCAAAGAAACGATCAAGATGTCTCCCAAGTTTCAGCCCTTTGCATCTTGGAGAGGAAAAGAATGTGCCTTTGCCTGGCACCCCACAGCCTCTGGTTTTAATTAATAAACATTGGTCACTGATACTAAAAATGCCTTGGCTGTTGAGAGATCCATTTGTCTCAAATGGTGCAAGAAGGAAAAAAGAAGGAGTTGGATATTAATCAGCTGTCTTCATCAATCACACTGAAAGCCTTCTCTTTAGTCCTCATTTTATGCTCTATTTATACAGTTGGAATTTTGAAGACAGAAATATAATATCTACCTGAACAAAGGCAAAATGAGATTTTAGCTATGGAATAGACGATAGAATCTACTCCGGATGTATTCAGTTCCCTAGAGACTCTAAAAATGGCCTGAAATCATTTGGAAGCGAAGGACAAATGTGATTTCGTGTTCCGTCATCTCTAAGTATGTAGGAAGGGTCAAGGCAGGGAGCCTAGAATTTTTTTCTTGGCACCCAGATGTGGGCTTCACCTGTACCTTTGACACCTACCAGTCTCCTGATTTGAGGACTCTTCACCACCTGTGGAAACCGAAGTTTTCTCATTAATCAAGTGTGAATAATGATGCCAGTCACATGTGGTATTTTCTAAAACAGGAAGAGCATATCTGGTGACCACAAATAAGCAAAAATCTTGAGTATAAAATTTAACGTGTTTTCTTACAAAATCAAAATGAAGTTTTGGTAAGGATTTATTAAGGGTAGGTCAAAATTTTAGCAGGATCTCATACCTGCAAATATAAGTGTATTCTGATAATAAATTTTCTTGAAGATAAAGAAAAAGAACAAGTCAAACATGGGCAGATATGTAACAAAATAATTTTTCTCCAAGGTAGCACTGTGTGACCTAAATTTTGAGTTTACTATCTTCTAGGCAATGAGGAAAATCAAATATTCAACTAATCAAGCACAAATAAAAGTATAATGCAGTAAAGACAAATAAAACTGTGTGGACAAATCAAGTTAGCCATTATCAAAACTAAGATTATTTGAGAAATTCTAGGGTGTTTCCAACATATAGCTGAACAATGCCCGAAAAGGTAACAAACAGGGTGACTATATTTTAAACAAACATTATTGGGGCTAAATGTTTGCCAAACACTGTGCTGAGTGCTCGGGATCTAATGGCAGAAGAGCACAGCTCCTGCTGTCTGTTTAGAGGAGATGGTCCATGAGCCAAGCCATACTTTCAAAACCGCGTGATAAATGGATGATTCCAAAATCTTGGCCACGTGCAAGATTTTATAAGCCTCAGAGGAGCTTCTGAGATTAGATAAAAAATTATCTACTTAGATAGGAATCAAATTTTTAAGAGGAATTTTATAAACCATATCCTAATATTTTCAGCATTTTTAACTGGCTACATTCCTTTGTCCAACGCAAATTCCCTTTAGTCTTATTTTCAGAACTATGATAAGAAGTTTACACTAAATTCAAGTTACCTCATGCTCTGGGTAACTGTTCCATTGAAGAGTCGTTACTGTTTTTATTAGTTAGAGAAACTTAACCACAGGCAAAGCATGACCAAGGTTCCCAACGTGCAGAAAAATTATTTCCTTGGCTAAGATGCACTTAAGCACCATGCTCGGCACTTGGATAGCAACTAATAAATATGTTCAGGAGGTTCATTCTAATAACAGAAAATCATAAAAGAACATACTGGATTTTGCTAGAATACAGGAAAATTAGAGCGCATTTGATTGTAGGTTGCTGATTTTAGTTTTGACGGTTTAGTTTCACCCTTTAAAGGAATAAAAAATAAATTTTATTTTGCTTCCACCCAGCAGGTTTATAAAGGCATAATTTTAGAAATATAATAAACATTCAAATAAAGCTAATGGATGTCGTGCATCACATAATATGATCATTCCATTAAATCTACAAAACACTAGTCTATTTTATTACTGCAAATCTAATTACATTGAAGTTAATTTTTACTGACTACATTTGTTTAGTTCTAGAGAGTTATTGTTGGTGATTATGAATACACAAAAGCAAAGAGTGTTTTGTATATGAGATGAAAGTACATAAAAGATGTTAATTTTTTTAATGTGTGGTTTTAAACTATCTTTGTTCTTTAGCATTTCAATGAATTACATATTGGAAATAGACAGGATAGCTTTAGAGAATCATTCCCACCATTTTTACATTTCATGATTCTATTAACCGTTATAAAGGAACCTGTCATACAATATAATATAAGTAAAAAGTAGGACTGCTCTTATAATATATATGTTTTATATGAATATATATTTAAATAGTAATTATTTTGATAAACTTAGATTTTTTTACTTTTATGAAGCCAAAGGTAAACATTCCATAATTTATGTAGATTGAAAAAATATATTTTTCTTAGATATGTATAGGGTTATATAAAGTTGTGTTTATTAAAATAAAGCAAACTGTAATGTTGAGTAAAGGCATTTTTTCTCCTTAAAAATAAAAAAAACATTCTGAATCTTATATAGAAAAATAACATTTAAAACGGGAAATAAGCATCATGTCATTTGGGAATTTGCTCCGACTGAGATTGATCCGATTTAATTAAAGTCCTTACATATCTTCTCTGTTATTCCAAATTTAATATGGCAACTGAAGTACATTATGAACGTCTTCCCGTCTTGTGAAGTAGGTTCCGTTACAATATTTGAGTTGTATATTTTTTCTCTTCCTGTTCGCTGCACAAACACCTTGCAGGGTCGCTCCATCTCCACAATCGAGTGTCCGCGGTTGAACCCTCCCTGCAAACAAGCCCCCTTCCCTCCTCATGGAGTTTTCACCCCACGGCCACCTCCCAACCCTCACACCCGGGCAGCAGCCACTAGTGTAAGCTCCGCCTCTATGGATTCGCTCGTGTGTCATTTTACATCAGCCATGGAAACGGGGTGTTAAATTTTGTCAAATGATTTTCCGTGTGTCTGACATGATCACCTTTCTCTCCCGCTTCATGGTAGCAGCATGTATATTATATCAATACATTTTTAAATGACAGCAAGCTCAGACCCCTGGAATAATTCCCACTTAGTAATTGTGTATAATCTTTTTATATCTTTCTGCATTCCGTTTGCTAGCATTTTCTCAAATATATATATTTGTGTGTATGTACAATATATGAGATATATTGTGAGAACTTTGAATATGATATTTTGATAACTGGAGGGTTTTCCTTTATAGTGATATTTTTGTATGGTTTTGGTAAAGTGTAATAACCTCCTCTTTGTTTCTTTATTTTTTTCAAAAAACTTTGGGAGGAGTTGATATGATACACACACACATACACACACACACACATAAAACAATTTGCCAATGAAGGCATTTGACACTGAAGCACTCTTTGTGAGAAGTTTTTAAATTACCAACTCAATCTTTTCACTTGTTACGCAGTTTTTACTTGTACCTGCTTCTTAGTGCTTACGTTAGAAGACTCACCAAAAAGCATACGGACACATGTCCTTCCAAAGCCTCGTGCTGCTCCTTCTGTCTTTCCCTGATCTTCAAACTTCACCAGCAAGACTCTGATTTGGCCAGAGGATACATGTCTGTGTGGCTGAAAACAAAAAAGCTCTAAGTTATAAACACGATCTTCCGAATAGATGACCTTCAGAAATTCCTACATTTTAGACAGATCTTTTTAGATCCTTCCCCACCTACCTTTCAGTACAGAGTGCTTTTCAATGGCTAGTGCAGAACGCACAAGGAACACAGACAAACATAAATACGAAGGCGAGATTAAGCAAGCTTTGCTGTAGGTCCTACTGAGCGGTAAACTTCCCCTATTTCTTTGGTTTTATTTTAAAACTTTCATTTCTTTATTGCTTGTGGATGTGAATAGAATGGAGACGGGAGCAAATTGAGTAGCTGGCCACTTGCCTGGCATAAAGTTAGAACGAGATCCATGCACCGGTAAACAAAAGCAATACATTTTAGCAAAAACCCTACTTTTGTTCATCTGTGTGGAATATTCGATGCGGCTGAAATTTATATGCCTGTACTTCATCCGTATCTTCATTTCTGTCATTAATCTGCTACAACTCATCCCTGATTGAGAACTTGGTTTCCTCTGGGCCTTAGTTACCTCCTGATTGATGTCTGACCAGGTTCCTTGCTCTCCAGAAATCGATGCAGGAAATGAACACATTCAGATGAATCACCGAAGAAGCCACATCCTCTGATTTGTTCGGCTGATTGTAATGTTATGATGACAGTAGATTCCATTTCTATTCCTCTTTGTGTTCCCATCAGTTTATTAATTCTCTCACCTTAATTAGATTACCCTTATCCTTCGTTAACATGTACAACACCATTTTTATTACATTTTGATGGAAATAACTACTAAAAGGTGCAAATGGCCAAATATAAGAGGTATTTTTAGATAAAGAGTCCACTTTAAGTACTTCAGGGCCTGTGCATATCAACTGTAGCAAATCTCTTGGACACAAAAGCATTGCAACAAAGTTGTAAATGAATTTTAATTAAATCACTAAGCCAACTGAATGGAATATAGTGAAAGATCCCTCTCATCATTCGATGGTAGCAACGTCAGATGAACTCCTCAGCCACCTTTCTCCCCCGTATGGCACGTTAACACGTGGCAAGTGCTCTAAAGCGTGCAGCAGACGCCCTCTCAGGCAATGACCTAACGCGTACTTGCTGGGAAATCTACTGTGTGGAGACACGTGGATGAACAGGAGGCTGGAGCAGGGACCAGGAGTCCGCTGTCCTGCGGGCGTTCCCAGGTTGCTCTCGGATAAAGGTAAGTACATTTAAAACGGAGGGCGGTGGAGAGAACACTAGCAGATAACACAACCAGGCTTCACACTTTCAGATCTCGAGGTTTTCTGTGGTGATACAAGAGAATCTCAACGGCGAGGTGGTGAATGCCTGGGGCCGGGGGTGTGGAGGGTGCTGAGAAGTGTCCGAGGTGTAGAGAATGCGGCCTGTGTAGAGGCCTAGAGCTTGGGGAGATCATCTATTGATTGGACTAAGTTGAGCTTCGTTTTATACGGGCTTCAAAATGGCCTTGCCAAGGGCAAATGCATTGCCTTAGAAGACTTTTTCCAACTTTTAATTTTGGTCTATTTTTATGGTAAGCAAGTCAGGCTTTGCTCTCAAAGACTTCAGTGCCGTTATAGCTCTCTCTTTGTGCAGAACGGGTTTTAAGGAGCATGGAATAATTGCACTTCAGGTGGAATAGAAAATGAAACGCACTTAGTAAGTTGCCCAGGTGAGGAACTGAAAAACCAGAATGTGTATCCTGAGATGACACAAAAATTGCGTTATCTGTCCCCAGAGTCTGATTCTGCAGTGGAGTGCTGGAAAACTGCCCCAAGACACCAACCTCAAAATTCAGATCCGGTGCTTCTTCTTTTCCTTCCTCATTTGTCAAGTCTGTGTTTGTTCCTCTAAACCAGAAACAACATCTTAAGCATCCTTGATGATACTGAGGAATCTTGAGTGCATGATTAACAGGTTCATAAGATGTAGCAGGGTTTGTGCGGGGTATTTGGGTGGTCGTAAGAAATTCTACATCATGAAACACCTTGCTGGTGAGTACCAGGCCACGTGGGAGGACGGAGCCGAACAAGGTGGCTCCTGATCAACCAGATGGAAATCAGGATGCACGGGGATGAAGTGATGTGCTCACGCGAGGCCATGGCTCCCAGCACACGTCGTGGACTTGAAGACGCAGAGCCACCAGGGGAAGACTGCAGAGCTGCACACGGATGAGAGGGTCTCCCACGGTCAGCATCTGGGAGGGGCAGCAGCTTTCCCCACAGGCAAGGTTTGACAACATGGGTTCGCTCACAGGCAGCGCCCTGCGCTTCTCATACTCATCCCAGCCCCTCCCTGGGATCCAGGCGCGTCTCTGCCCCCAGTGCGTCTGCGCGCAGGGACGAGAGCACCCTCAGCTGGAGAGAAACATTCTGATCGGACCGTTTTTAAACTCTTCCAAAGCCTGAGCAAACCCACCATAAGAGTTAAGATATTCTGAATTCGGCGGGGCGGTCTCAACTTTGGGCAATCAATTTTTCTCCTTTTAAAAAAACCCTTGAGTAGAGTGATGAGGAATTCTTAGAATATACTTAAAAGGAATGCTTAAGGATATCTTAAAAGATTAAATAAAATCATAAAATAATAATTACTAATATTTAAACAGTGGCCGGATTCTGGCCTCGAGGATTTATGTATTCCACCCCCCTTGACATGCCGTATTTCTCTAAGGGAACACCGCTATGGCCTCGACTTCATACTTGAGGACCCTGAGTTTGAGGGTTTACACAACTTCTCTGCGTCCACTCACACAAACCTAAACTTCAAGGCGATAAACCCTATACCTTCAGACTCCCTTTGTTTCAAATTTAGACAATACTTGTCCTCGTCGTAGTTTACTTGCTAGTGTAGGCGCTCATCCTCGCTTTCATCTCTTCAGTGAATTTAGGATCATCTGGGTCAGGGGCCATCTGCGATGCGGGACCCACACTCCTTGTCACGGTGACACCTCACACAGATCAGACCTGCCAGGGGCAATTCTGAGCCGTGGAGACGCAGCAGAAACACAAATGCAAACACAGACTCAGCCCTGAAGTGTCCAACCCTCCGTGGGAGGGACGTAAATCCAATAACGTGGCACAACAGCGTGAGCGCTCCGACAAGGGGAAGGAGGGCTGCAGAGCGTGGGGAGTGAGGAGCGGGAGAGCGAGGCAGGGGAGGGGAGGGAGCCACGTGAAGGAGGGAGCTGCTGCTTCTGGCAGCTGTGCAGGGCACAATCAATATGCTTTCAACGCATCCAGGGTGGGAGCCCAGAGGAGCGTGTTTAAAGGGAGCAATTTGCTTCTGTGAGAAAAAGGAAAAAGGAAAAGTTCCTCAAATACAGCTGCACTGACAAATACATTCTGTGAATGGTCATTTTATTACTTTCCCAAGAGCGGAGGGGGAAAAATACAAATATTAGCAAAGAAGCTGAGAGCCGTGGATTTCCAGGCCCCGGCTCTGCTGCGTGCAGACCTGGCTCCTTCAACAGTGCACTGTATCCAACGGCCGTCCTTTGGACGCCAGCCTCTCCCACGTGTCTAATCTTCATTATAATCTGGATGAGTTTCCTACATGGCAGTGTATTAGGCCTGGTTCTTAGAAAAAACGGGAGAGAGAGAATGAGTTATGGAGGCTGACAAAATCTGAGATCTGTGGGGTAAGTCAGCACAGCACACCCAGGAGAGTGGACGGTGCATTTCCAGTCCAGGTCCCAGGGCAGGAAGAAGCCAATGTCTTAATATCATCTTTGCATATAGTTAGATTTATGTCATAAACAAATGTGTGCATTAAAAATAGGATAGGTGCTGTGGTCCGGTTGCTCGGTTGGAGCATCGTCTGGTAAACCGGAAGGCTGTGGGTTCGATCCTTGGTCAGGGCAGGTACTCGATGTTTCTCTCTCATGTTGATGTTTTTCTCTCTCTCTCTCCCCTCCTTCCTCTCTCTCCAAAAGCAATGATAACATGTCCGAAGGTGAAGAAAAAGGAATAGAATAGGTACTTATATAATCGGCATATTTTACTACTTTGGAATTAATATCACCAGTCTGATATATGTTTTTACTATTTCATGAAATTCACAACTCATCCGTGGTCATTATTTTTAATTAAATGGTTAATTAAACACGTGTTCTATGTGCTTGAGCACCTCTGCAACCCTCTAGAACACACACCCTCACAGACCAAATGTACAGAGTGTTCTTTAACAAACCAGGGAAAGGCATGGAGGTCAACAATCACAATTTTTTAAAAAATACGCTATTGATGCTTCTAACCAATGCAGTTAAAATGACTTTATTCAAAAAATAAATGTACATCTGTTGGACACATACTGCAGAAAGCATGCAAATTTGCTCATGGAAGTTGAACTCGATTTCACTTTATTTTCAACATTTATAAGATACATTTTTTGAATATTTGAAATTGGCTCTTGGCCTTAGATTTTTGCTAAAATTCATAATGCAAAGCAAAGCTTGGTTGCTCTCCATCAGGATAAAAATTGTAGTAAAAATTCTCACTCCACTTTCCATAGAATGTTGGGTGAAATCTGAGCGTGAGGCTCAAAGAAAGACTCACACCCTTGATATCATCCTTTTCTGGGTGTCTTATAAACTTTACCTACTTACTCTTTATTTTAACCATTTAGATGTAATATTATTATTGTATTCTAAAATTTAAAAAAATTATAAAAGTGAATCATTTTGTCCAAGTTACAGAATTGGCTAGTGGCAGTACTGGTACTTCAATC
This sequence comes from Anoura caudifer, assembly GCA_004027475.1. Taxonomy (NCBI): domain Eukaryota; kingdom Metazoa; phylum Chordata; class Mammalia; order Chiroptera; family Phyllostomidae; genus Anoura; species Anoura caudifer. The sequence goes on along the minus strand of PVKU01003378.1, from coordinate 113,287 downwards.
AATGATTGCTATATTTCAAATCTTTATATTTGCCTCCAAACCCTGCCATTCTTTTACTGATGCTGAGAATATATGTTTTTATTGCTCTTACTATGCATTAAAATTAATTCCAAAACCTTCACAGGATTCTTGTTTTTCTCAGAAAACTTTCATGGCATTTGAACCATGGGTTTCTCCCCAAGAGAATTTCTAGCGAGTCACCTTCTTCGTGTAAAGTTTCTCGCTCTTCTCTTTAAGTGTGTCAGTGGCTACTTAGACGCTTTAAGATCACAGCTTTGAAATCACCAGTTCCCCCTGTAAGGAATCGGTAGTTCTGGAGATGGCGTGACAGTGTTTTATTAGCAATTCTCAGGCACCGTTTTGGGAGTTGGAATTCTTTTCCTTGGTAAACTATGAGATGGTGATTCCACTGAACTAAGAAGATCTCGTTGTGCACGCACAGGCGTGCGCAGACTCCGAAGCTCGCACGCATGAATTCCAGCACGCCTGTGTCTCTGATTTTCCTGCACAAATGATTGGATGAGAGGATGTTCCCTCACTCATACGGAGTTTATTTAGGCAGCTTAACTTCTTTTTGTATCAGAACTATTCTCTGCAAGTACTCCCAATGTTGATAATTGCTTTAGACTTTTGCCTAGTAATGACTTTAAGCTAACTAATTTATACATTTGGGACATGTATATTTCCTGTTTGTCCTTTGAAAATATATCACTATTTTTATTCTCTAGTATTCTATCATCACAGATCCTCTCTAATTCACAAAATCCACCAGATTCACAATTTCATTTGCGTGTGTCCGCAAGAGCAGATGGGAAACTGGTTTAACCTGATCCAAACGCATGGGCTTCCTTAACGCAGCCCAGTTCTCTCAGATTTCCTCACACTCACAGACCTTCAGGATTTTACCCCACTTCCCAAATCGGTTGTCATGTGTGAGGTTTGGAATCCTTCCGCCAGGAAAACATGGGGTCTGCGTTTGACCCACTTCAGTTACAGGCAACTCCCCACTATCACTCACGGGCTCAAATGGCGGAAGATGATCCTCCTGTGGAGCAGAAAGCATCCTGTGGGCGCCGCCCAACCCATGCCTTTGCTGATGCTTTTAGCTCTTCTATGTAAAGCCATCCCTCCCGGAACCAGGCTCCGCTGCCCCTCACCCTCCTGCTGCCGGTTCAGGACACGCGGGCTCCGCTGCACAGGGTCTGGCTGCGTCCTCTGTTAGTGCACATACTATCACACGGGAAATCGTGCACTCAGCTGAAAGTGCTAAATCTCAGAAACCCAGAACGAGCATAGGAATGGAACGGAATGCAAATGGAGAGTGAGGAAAGAAAAACATTGCAGAAACAGTCATTTGTCCAGAACAAAGAATGGAAAAGAATTATTTTCTTTTGGAGATATGTGATTCAGCTACATTGAGATGTAATTGATTATGCACAGGAGAGTTTTTTCCACAATAATATTCACAACCATGAGTGTGTATCATTAAGAGTTTTATGTTCTTATCCTCATAACTCAGTACCACTGTGGAAAAGTATGTTCATTAAGGAATGAACGGGTGATTGAGTCCTACTGCGTGCAGGTTATTTAGTGGGGCCTGTGACACGGAATGAGATTGATGCTCTTTTTTTTTGTTGTTGTTATTATTCTTGAGCTAATTGAGGGGACACTGGCAAACAAAATCGTACAGATTTCAGGTGCGCGCTTCTACAACACATCAGTGCACCCCGGGTTGTGCGCTCACCACCCCAAGTCAGGTCTCCCTCCATCACCATTTCTCCCCAATACCCTCTCCACCTTTCTCCACCCCCTGCCCCAGCAACCACCCTGTTGTCATCCCTGCCTACGACTTTTCTCTCTTTTTTTCTTTTCTTGCTCAATCCCTCCACCACCCCCAACATAGGAGGCCTGCCCCTGACAGCTGTCAGCCTGCTTTCTATCAATGAGTCTGTCACTATTTTTGCTAGTTAGTTCATTTTGCTCATTAGATTCCATATTTGAATGAAATCATGGGGTACTTGTTTCTCTGATTAGCTTACTTCACTTAGCATAGAAGAGATGGATACTTTTGTGGTTACTTTCTAGTGAGGAAGGTGGACAGCAGACATAAAATAAATACGTACACTAACTAAACAGGTGAATAAATAAATAAACAAATAAATTGTGCAGTGTATTCAAAGACAAACGACGTAGGATCGGCAAGCGACAGTGTGGAGCAGGAAAAAAGGAATAAGAAGTCCAACTGAAATTTTAAGTAGCGTGCTTACAGGAGGCATCCTAGAGAAGATGACATTTGGTCATGAACTTGAAGCCGGGAAGCATCTAGCTATGGTGATACCCAGGGAGACAGCTTCCCCCGCTGAAGGACCACCCAGTGCCAAGCCTTAGGGCAGAAGCCTGCCTGGCATCTCCAGGAAGAGTAAGGCATCCGTCGACGCGCCATGGAGAGCTGAGGTGTGTGGAGACGAGCACAGGACGTCAGAGAGGTGATGGGGGCCCAGGGCGCACAGGCTTCGCACACCTTCGAAGGGATTTGGCATCTCTTCTGAGTCAAATGAGAAGCCACTGCTTTTTTTTTTTTTCCTAAAGGAGTGGTGTCCGGTGTGCTCGTCTTTAAAAGGATCCGATGGAAGCTGAGTTAGGAAGGATCTGTGCGTGGTGTGGGATGGGGAGGAGACCGGAGACAGGGAGGAGGCTAAGGCGGTGGTAATGCGTGGGAGGCAGAGCGACGCACAATCAGAGGAAGGACCCGGGTCACCGCCCAGCTGGGGCGGGACCAAAATTAGTCAGATTCTGCATATATTTTCACTAAACATTTCCTATTAGTTTTGGATTTAAAGGGTGAAAAGAAGTGATGAGTCAAAGATGATTTCAAGCCACAAGCGTGAACAGTCAAAAAAAGCGGGCGGCATAGGTATAGGACCGGCGGACGCTGCTTGGGGAGGGGGCGCGCTGCGCCGAGGCCTCCGCGGTTTGCACGGGGTCTGACAGACCTCAGCTCGCCACCCCACGGAGGTTTCCAGCAAGTCGGTTGATACAGAGAACAATGTCTCAGGGAGAGGTCTGGAGCTGAGGTGTGCATTTGGCAGGTGGTAAATATTTCTTGAATATAATTTTCTGTATCGGAAAGAGAAAAAGAATCCATAGGTGAACTTTACCGCAGGAGTCCTCGAGGGTGCGCGTACGTGGACAGAAAAGTAGATTGAGAGGCAGTCTCCCGGATTTCAGAGTTGCTTCTCATCTTCTTGTATAACCGTTAAAACGCCATTTGAGATATTTTAAGATGTTATAAGCCCTGAATAATGTATTGAAAAATATATTTCAAGAATAATTTTGATCCGTGCATAGGCACATGCCTTTCAGAATTGCCAAATGACCGTCAGTTTTACCCAGGAATGACCTAAAGGTACAAGTAGGTTGGGCTTGAATTTTTTTCCCGTGACCCATTACTTCCTTCAACACTCACTTCTAATTCAAACTATAAATTTTTTTATATTGATTACATCTTATACTGTGAGGCCATACATAAACGCTTTAATTATTTCTTTGGAAAAATGCATTGTGTATGGGATGCGTCCTGCTGTGAAGTCTGGCGAGAAATAACGCACACGCGGGTAAAATAACAGAAGGACGTGGCAGAACGCGGTAGACGGTACTACGGGTGGCGCGGTGTTCAATCCGCTCATGCATCGTTGGATTGCCAAACTATGGAAATCCATAAAAACGAGACGTACTTTTCTTAACACAGGAAGCAAGAGCGCTGTGGTTTCATCTGGGCGCCTCCGTGAATGGAGGGTTAAAGATTTGCGCAGCTGGAGGAGCTGGGTCCTGAGAAAACAGAATTTCCTCCGGAAATCATCCATCTGCATGTTTCTCACTGCAGTGTTGGGGACCTGCCCCTGAGTCGTGTCCCGGCCAGGTAGCTCCCGAGGCAGAGAGGGGAGTGTGCTGGCGCGTGCGCGCACACACACGGCCGCGCTCCTGATAGCAGCCCCGGTCCTTCTCCAGAAGCTGCCTCCCAGCCCTGGGGCTGAGTGATGGTGAGCAGCTTGAAGCAGGGAAGAAGAAGAGGCTGAGCACACTCTAGGGTGAAAGGAAGGCCCGTCCAGGGGACATGCCTGCATCCCTGAGTCTGCAGAGCCTGCGCGCGCCTGGTTTCTGAAACAGGCTCGGGGCTTGAAACGCTCTTTGAGCACAATGTTTGAAATCCTGCAAGCTGGAGTGACACGTAAGGCAGAGCCATGCCCCACGCACGTGCAGGAAAATCGGCAAAGCCTTTCAAACACGGGCGCTAGGAAACGGCGCAGCTGGGGTTCTTCTCAAGCCGGGTGTCAAGCTATTTATTACTCAGAGCACTGAAGACATGGCTTTGCTTTCTGCTTTGTTTCTCAAAAAAGCAGCTGAAAAGCACCAACAGGCTGCATGCAAAATGTGGAGAGAAACACGGAAACTGGTGTAGGCTGTTCAGTCAGGAAGTTCTCTGCTTCTGTTGAACTGCCAGCGCTCGGTGTTAATTAAAGGGAAAGCGAGCCCCCCCCCACTTCAGCAGACCAGGGAGGTTCTGCGGCCCTCACGGGCCGTGGAGACACTGGCAATGTAGCAAAGCAGCCTGGTGGGGGAAATGCAAAGATGGCATGGTTTCTGGTCAAACACTTGGGCTGCAGAACTTTCTCCACAACTGTCTCCTTAAGAATAATACATACGGTCTCCAAAAAAAAAAAAAAAAAAAATGCTAGGGCGCTTTCACATTTTGATTATTTTAATTAGAAAAACATCTTGGGAAGCAATTTATCAATAGATGGCAATCAAATTATTATTGCCAACGCAATATTACTAAATAACTGTATTTCTGCCATTCTATCCTATGCGTAGAATCTGTAATAGAGAAAATAGTAATATTTGTTATGGAAAATATTGGAAACCAAACTAATGCCTAACATTCAAGAAATTATTATGCAAATGGTAGATATTAAAATCTCTAGAAAATAGATAACCTTTACTAAAAGGGTTATGGAGGTTTCCTGCATAACACTGCTTCTCTGTCACTGTGTAACAAATGACCACATTTAATGGCTTAAAATAATACTCATTTATCTCACAATTTTACTGGGTCAGGAGTCCGCCCACAGCTAAGCAGGGTCCTCTGGTCGGGGCTTCACAGGCTGAAACCCAGGGCCCGTGCAGGCTGCACCCCGGAGCCCAGCCTCCTCTCCCAAGTTTGCTTGTCGTGCCTGCCGGCTGCAGGCTGCCCGTGGTCCCTGGCCACAGGGCCCTCTCCACAGGCCGCTCACCGCAGGGCTGGCTGGCTCTTTGCTTTCTCAAAGCCAACGGCAGTCTCGCTTCCTAGCTAAGACAAAATTTAAAAAAATTTTGATCACAGGTGTGTTATCCCATTACTATTATACGCTACAGACCAGAAACAGGCCACCGGGCTGCCCGCCTTCAGTACCAGGGGGAATGCAGAATTGTGCGGGTCGTTGGGAGTCACCTCAGGGTGTGTCTCTCCAAGTGACAAAGGCGTATATTCTGAGAGTGGGTACAAAGAGCAGAGGCCCCTTGCGGGAGCACAGCAGTGATAAACAGATAGCCACCCCCCAAAAAGCGCTGGCCCAAAGTTAACCCACCATCAAGTTTTCTGAAGTGATAATATGTCATTTGTGACTTTAAAAATCACTTAGTACAGGAAAGCCTGTACTAAAGACATGCTGCGGTGAGCTGTGGCCAAAACAAACAAACAAACAAATAAACAAACAAACAAAGCAGGCGCTCTCGCTGCTTCCGATTTCCTCAGGGAACTTGAACGGGCCATATTTGTCTTTTGTCTGACTGTTCCAGTGGGGCCTCCAGATTTTAAGGGGTCTGCATTATAACACATCTTTCACTTCTCACATAGTAAATACAGTTTCAGAGACAACTTAGCATCAGAAGATTTGTTCCCACATATCTATGCTTTTTAAATTACAAGACCCTCTTTTAAAAATATTAGTCCCCACAAAGTGAATTCTCTAAGCTCTGGAAAATTCCCTGGCTACCCATCCTATTTGCCACACATTTCTGTACCAGCTCTCACACCAGATATGAATGTAAAACAATTCAGACAGATTTTAGAATGCCAAAAAGAACAGAGGAACGATAACTTACTTGGGGTTCATCCATTATAATTCAGTGGAAAAACACTAGTTAAATGTAAATGCATTCAAGAGAAAAAGAGGTCGAGCAAAGTACTTTTGTAAAAGGAACATGCTGTTTTAGATGGAATGGTTTCAGGAGTATAAATTAATAGTTTTCTCTTATGTTCTCAGGAGCATTTATGAGAGCAGACCAGGAGTGTCACCTGCCCAAGTCCCCTGTCCCCTGAGTGTCAGCTCAGCACCGGGAAACAGAGCCGCTTGCAGAGAATCGTGACCTCTTCCGGGAGTGTTCACGCTCTGATCGCCTTGGGGATGAAACAAGGCTTTGGATATTGAATATTGCCTCCGCCCGTCGGAAGCCAGGAGCAAGCGCAAAAGGGTGAGAAGAGCAGATCGGGGGAGCAGGCTGCATCGTCCAGGTCAGAGCACGAAGCCAAACCGCGTCTCATCCTAGTCTCAGCGGGGGCCGTGGCGTCTCTGCAGCAGAGGTATCCGTGCATCCCCGCCGCCAGGCAAAGGGAAAATTTCCAAGGTCTTCAGACTCCGGTAGCATAGAGCTGAATAAGCCACGCGAGCCAGCAATAACCGGAGGTCAGAGTTGGCGTTCCCTCTCAGGGAAGAAGTCCACGGTCAAGGCCTGTGAGTGCTGCTGAAGAGCACGCCGTGTGGGAGTGCCACCTGTGGGCACTTCACAACTGTCCACGTGAGGGACGCTTTTCAGGGAACGCCAATCACCGCAGATAATGCTTTTGTACAAATGCGAATAAGACACCATACAAATAAAAATTAAATGATCAGATATATAAATGTCCTGTTTTTGTGAGATACAACAAACATACAATTACTTTGTAATAATTTCTCAGTGATTTCCAAAGTTTTCTAAATGCTTACTCTGAATTTATTTCCTTCTCTAATCACAGACTACAGACAAAAATTTGGTGGATCTATACCCATTTCAGACCACATCATGAAGAGAAATAACACTAAAAATTATTGATGTGGTGCTAAAACTTACATAGTAGAGAAGTTATAGAGCTATTTATTAAAATATTCCCTAAAGTAAGTCAATAGAGTAAAGCCAAATTAATTTTTAATAACACATGTCATATGAAGGACTAAATAATTGTCCAAAAGAACAATTCTTTAGTGCTATAGATTTAGGCTAAGAAAAAACTTTACAGTACTTGAGAAAATGTTTCACTACACATTATGTCAGAAAACCATCTACAAATATTATTTCCCTAAAATTATTATTAATAACAATTGAGAAGCAGGTAGGTAGCTGAAGGTTACATTTTCTCTGGAGATCTTGCTCCAAATAGGTCGTTATGGATTTTTAATACATCACATAGGAAGTTCCAATATTCTTTTGAAACTCCAGCTGCATAGCTAGTCTTATTTCTTAACAGACACTTCACTTCCCCAAAGAAGGAGGTAAGGCCCTAAGAGAGGGAACACGACTTAATTCCAAGATTACAGGTCAAGGTTGTCCATCACGATTTGAAAATAATGATTAAAAAACTGAAATTTTCCATTATTAAATTTTTAATGTTGCCGTTGATAATTTTTATGGAAACTGCCCACTTCAGTCACACCCACGTACAAGAACACTGAATTAAGCCTACACACACCGTTGCTAAGTAATTTCACTTCCTGGTGAACCCCCAGATAAATTATGTGCGTGATGCATGTACTCCCAGATAACTTATAGATTTTATATATTTTATGCACTTGTTGGAAAAAAGCCAATTAAGTAGTGGATGATACCTGCCAAAATAAGTATTACGGTTCAAATGTATTTGACATTGTGCCATTCTTTCTGCAATGGATGAGGCTGCAGAGCTAATCTCGGTTCAGTCTACGTTTACAATATGAAAATTAAACCTCATATTTAATTTTGAAGAAAACCCATACAATTTTTTACCCAATAGCAGGAAAGGTACTTTAAGTTCATTCAAAACTGGATTTAAATCATTAAAGTAGGGTTAAGCTATTGAGATGTGTAGAACTTATAAAGCAGAGTACAATGCATTTTGCTAAAAAATAGTAACTCATGCGTTTTGAGACTATTAAATCTGACCTTTTTTAAAATTAAGATACCAGTCCTATACCTGCGTAAAAATAGTTTAGAGACGATGTAGATTTATCACCGTTTCCCCGTACCGATTCGTGTCCACGGAGCTGAAGCCTGCCTGGTGAATACTCATTGGGATCTGACAGACCCCACAAAACGGCGGGAGCCGAACCGCCGTCTGTGGAGTACTCGGTGCAGACAGCGGCGACCTCAGAGCCCACACCTGCGACTGGTGCAGGATAAAACTGGCATGCATTTTCAGGTTAGAGCAACGATGGTTGTTCCGCCGGGAGTGACGGCTTTAAACTTTCGACTTTCAAAATCGGGATGGACGACCTCACGTGCCCGGCCAGGTGTGACCGCGTCCTCGGCTTCCTAGGGCCGCACCTGTGGGGAAGGAAGGCTCCGCCGTCCAGGCTGACTTTGCACTGGGAGAAGGGCTTCACCAGCACGGGGTTTTAAGGAGGTGACTTTCCTTTATCTGTGTGCTTGTTTATTTAATGATGTGATCCGTTATTTGTAACAAATATGAGGATTGAAGGCACCTGAATTTCCCTTAAACTTTAAAGCTGAGAAAAGTACCTTTCTCAAGTCTTAAGATTAAGACTCTGGGCTCTGACGTTTTCACATACTAATTTTATATTTGGTTAGTTGGACCCATTTCGTCCTGAAAAAGAGCAGGTGCCCAGAGCAGCCTTACCGCATCCCTGGGTCACTTCCGATGTTGCGAAGTCAGCGTGTGGGACTTGGCCTCGTTCAGCCTAGGCTGCCCCAAGGGCAGACACTGAGGCCCTTCTCCAGACCTGGATGCCTAGGGAGCAGGAGCCAGGAGCCTGGAGGCAGGAAAGGAGAGAGCTGCCCCGCCCACCCCATGGGTCATCCAGCTGGGGTGAAAAATAACATTAGAAATAATTTTAACGAGAGTTATCAAATGTTAAATGAGCAGTAAAAGATAAAATAGAAAGTTGCTGCTAATTGGTCATTTCAATGTTAATATGCATTTTTTTGTTTTAATTATGCTCTAGTTTTCTGTAAGTATAGTGTCTTATCAGACTACAAAGAAAGAAATAAGACTATCATTTTCTTATCATTTAGAATATCATTTAGAAATTACTTTTTATTGAATGTGTTGGGGTAAGAGCCATATGATTTCACTCATATATGGGATATAAAACTATCAATTTCAAATGTGATATTTTATAAATTAAAAAAATTCAGAAGAATTTACAAATAGACCCTGGACCTAATAAGTGAGTATAGCTTGTTCAAAGCATAGAACATCAATATACAAAAGTCAGCTGCTTTCTCATATGCCTGCAATGACCACTGGAATTTGAAACTCAAAGAAAATAAAGCCATTTAAATTAGAATCAGAAAAGAGAAGACTTAGGTCTTCATTAATTTTAATAAAAATTTTATACTAATGTTAGGTGATAATAACAGGAAAAACTATAGGTGGGGTATTTGTAAACTCACTATCTTTCCAATTTTCTATACATCTAAAACTTCTAAAATAAAAATTTATATTTTTAAAATAGAATTATTTACATGTCCACTGTGTAAAGCAAGGGAGGGCCCTGAGGTAATCGAAAAATACTTCTCGCTAGTTTTGTGCCATTTAGCTGAAGATGAAACTTTACAAGGAGTTGGATTTCTGATCCCTGAGAGGGTGTGATTAGCTCTAAAGCCTAAATTATCACCTCTATTTTGAATACGTAAATATGTTTTACAGCCCTGGTGAGTTCTATTTCTTTTCAGTTTATCTGATAAGAAATCATTTCGTGCAGAGACTCAAAATACTTGAATACATTTTTGAAACGATGGTTACTTGTTCATGGGCGGATTGTCTGAATTGGAGATTAGCAGAGAAAGGTCATGGATTAGAAAGAAATGAAAACAAAACTCAGTCTCCACAAAACAGGCTTCCCTCCTGACCGTGTCTTCGGGCTGCCTTCTACGCAGTCCCAGGCGGATCAGATCCACCCGCATCACACACACATCTGCGTTTTTGTTTTTCTCCAGCTACCCTCAATTCTTTTCTCTAATACAAATGTTCCTCTTGGCTTCGGTTTTTATCCCATTTCATGCAAATAAATGTTAAATATTAATATTATATAATGTCTAATCGGTTTTAGAAACCCACTCCATCAATTTTATTAACCATACAGAAGACCCACTCAGACAGCGAGAAACGAAACACTGTTCTTCAACTCAGACGTGAGGACAAAACTTTTCCCTCTTCGCATGCCAAGTGCGCAACGCAAATATTGCTCCATCGAGTTTGTTGTACGCAGACATTTTATTTATTGTGTGTCCCCAATTTCAGCGTGCTTGGCTCTCTGCTGGGTAGAAGCGTTATGCAGCATTCCACTTTTTAAATAAATATCATGAATTATTTTAATGTCTATTGCATATTTAATGTGAGTTCTTTGAAATACTCTCCCTAACCCGCCACATTCTACCACCGCTTCAGGTCTTAAATACTTGTTTCAAGCAGTCATTCCAGGGGATTATTTTCCAAGCTCACTGGTTAGTGCGCAGTCCGCTCACATGGTGGCGTTGTGACGGGGGCTGCAAGGCACCGAAGCGTCTCCGCCACGTCTGCACGGACACATCGGGACAGCCCATCGTCACAGGATGACAGAAGTCGTTTTCCTCGCTGACCTGCCTTCCAGTTCATGCAAGAGCAGCCTCCGTTGGCCATGGGGGGCACCGCTGTCTCCCTCCGGTCCTGCACCCGGCTCTCCCGTTTGCGCCTCTGGTCCCCGCCCAGTCTCCGGGAGGTCATAGGGGGTGTCTGCGCTCACACACTGGCCTTTCGAAACTCAACAATGGAAACAGCCTTACAGTCCCACCTGAGGGTCGGTCTTGGATATTCGGATACTGTCAAGTTCAGGTCTGCTAGCAAACACGCTTAGTGCTCCTTGTTGGGAAATATCAACCCCAAACCCTCAAACAAAAATTTTGATTCAAGTTAAGTGATCATCTATCTCACTAGGCATAACGAAAAACAGAACAAGGTTTATTTTCATCCCGACTCATGTAACACCTTCTGGTTTACACACACAGCACAATGTAAACATTTAGAAATGTATGTCAATTCTTTCACATTATAACACGGACCAGAAATAAAGCAGCTCGAGGAAACGCTGACCCCGTCATGGGGCTGTTCTCGCGGACACATCGGGGTACCTGCCTGATACCCCAGCTCAGGTGTCCAAGAGGACTGGGCGACTGGGCCCCTGAGTTTACAGAACCTACGAACTCACCCACGTGCCTGCGGGCTCACTGCTGCCCCCAGGGTCCTGGCGAACGATTCTGATTGTTGGAGGTGAAGTGGAGAATTCTGACCACAAAGGAGCCACGGAAAGCTGGGTTTTAGCTTCGGACGCTCAGGGTAGGATATGATTTCAACACCGTGCAAGGGCCTCATCAAGTCGTTCCTTCCTAGTACGTGGGGTGCGGGAACCTAGTTTTTGCCCCAGTATTATTACCACATAAGCATATCAGTTTAACACAATTTCTGCCATTTTCCACAGCTTTGAATTGTCTTTATTTATATAATTTAATTCACTTTTAAAGTCAGTAATATTTAAAGTCTCAAGTAGGTTTTGTTATTACTACAAGTTGAGGAGAAATAAACATGACAAAGGAAAAAAAGAAACAAATTCTGTACAATCATAGGTACATTGGTTGGGGGGACAGTATCTACTGTGTGTCTGGACTATTAACTATTTGGAAAATTGATCAAGAAAAAGAGTTTTTGAAATAACTTGCAGCTCTTTTCCGTCAACTGTTCCAGCGATGACAAGCGGCCCCTCTTGTCACGATGCCCCAGGAAGGCTGTGTGGGAAACGGGCATCTGTATCACAAAATACCATGAAACACACTGTGCTCAGTTTTCATGCTCAGTTTTCATGCCATAGGCATTGTTTCAAGTTGGGTAGCAGTAGTTCCAAAATGGTGCAGAGGGGAAGTCTTGCCTGTGCCAAATAGGTCAAATTAAATATACATCTACATACCCATACACATACATATACATATATAGCTTCTAATACAAGAAGCCAAGGAGAATAATGCCTGTCTTTCCTCATAGCTTACACACCATGCATTTCATGTGTTGAATGCTTTTTAACCAGCATGTTAGGCAGGTTTTGAAAGTTTCTGCTGGGCAAAAATAAATAGCTAACTGTGAAAATCTGATGTAGTAATTAAGTTTCTAATCAACATACGCTAAACCTCCGCACAGATAACTCTGGGTGGGTCTGAAGTGAAGGTGACACCCTGATGCAGCTAACAGACCCGGCCCTTGCAGGAGTGGCTCAGATTCTGGGTGAGGAGAAAGGAACCTGTCTTCCTCAGCATGGCCAGACTCATTGCCACTAATTTTTGCTTCACAACCCTAGATACCTAAGAGCTCCGTTAAATGTGATGGCTTTGAGAGAATCCCATGCCGCAGATGAATAGTTGAAGAGCTTAACCTGAAAATATTTACCAACAACCTTACAATCAACCAACACACACAAACAACACAGAACTCCTTTCCCTTTTACAAAAAAAAAAATCACACAAAATTAAAAGCATGTATTTTTTTAATAACGGATACTCCTTTTATTTTTTTCATTGATAGCCAAAAGGTGCCTTGCTCCATCTGAAAAATAAGAACAAAAAGCCAGTGCCAAAGCCCCAGTTTCTGAGACGGATCGTTTCTGCTGAGCTGAGTCCCACCTCTCCTCCATTAAGACCCTGCTTCTCAGCTGAGGGGTGCATCTGAGGTGGGCAATGTCCCTGCAGTCAGAATACATACAAGAGAACAGAGATTAAAATGTTATCTAAGGAGAACAGAAAATAAACAAAGTAGTTTTAGGTGAAAGCAGACACAAAGTAACCGATGGACTGATTCTCTTAAAAAAGTAATCTCATTTAGCAATCAATCCCATCCCACCCCTAAGTGGTACAATAGACATAATGCTACTTTATTTTAAAACTCCCACTCGTAGTGAAAGAGTACCTTTCTATTACTGTCCTTGTCTGGTGCACCATCAACGCAAGTCTGATTTTTTAAAAATGGATAGCCAAGTGCTTAGTTGAGGAACTGGAAGGTCCTGAATAGGTTGGGGAAGGTCACTTTCTGCACTTGACCTTTTGAAATGCATTGTGGAATCCACTCAGAGCAAGTTTCTCTGTCTGCAGCAGGTCCCTTCCTCTTTCGCCAGGAAGAGGCTATTAACACCTTTCCGGGAGAAATGTATCCAGTAATCATAAGAGATGCTTATGTTAATACGGACTGGTTCAGCCCTCTTTTCGCCATGAAATAATTACTGTTGCAAAATACCTGCAGGTGTTGAAAGAGCAGGATTAATTTGTAGGAGTTGAATGACATCATTTCAAACGCCTTATTAAACGCTAATTAGATTTCAAATTGTGCAACTCTTCACGTGCTTCTGTCAGGATGGGGACATTGAAACGTCTGCTGTCTCTGTGATGGAGGTGAGTGAGGTTACAATTTAATTTTCAGAGGTGACAGTTTATCAAGCGAAATCAAAATGGTGGTTTTCAGCATTCTGGAACGAAGAGTCTATTCCAATCTTCATTCCTATTCTCAGTGCTCTTAGCCAATTAAGTAATTGTCCTCAACAGTACCGTCCCTTGATCTGCTCTTTGTAATTCAAAGCATTTATGTAACAAGATTACTTCAAATGTATTGTTGAATAAGAACAAGATACTCCTGCAATGAAAAGAACTTTCCAAGAGTGGTAAAACACAATGCTGAATAATTCCACGTTTTATCTTCATAAAATCAGGCTACGCAATGTTTTATTTATTCAGTGTTAGTAACGTATTTTATTAATATTAAAAATGTGAAGTAAAATATCTAAAACTATTTTAACAAATAAAGCCATTTAGGAGTATAGTATTAAGCTAATGTAATGATTTTAAAGATTAACAGGAATTATCGTAACTATATACATCTTTTCAAAGGATTTATTAGGCTTGTGCCTATTGGACACAAAAGGTATACACTTGAATTCGAGTCCGAGATATTTACAGATACAGAATAAAATATGTTACATTCTTAACTGACGTACAAGCTGTTGCTACCATCTTAACATGTAAAACAAAACAAAATAAATAGCACCGATGACTTATTTACCATTCCTGTCAGACTAAACTCACTTCTTCACTATCTACACGCACTGGGAAAATCAGAAGCAAAACCCCTGTAAACTCCCAGCAGTGACTCTGCATGGCGACCCGGTCCTCCCTCCCTCCCTGGGGACCCCCCCACCTGTCACCCGCAGCTCCCGCGGGCTGCTGAGCACGCGGGGTTTGGAGGCGAAGCCCAACGTGCATCACCACACACGCCTGTCCAAACAGCCTTCCAGTCTTGCTCCAGGCGGAAGTTAGTAAGATCCCCGCAGGTAAAGCGCAGCCTGGCTTCATGTCCTGCGTTGCCCAGCCCGTGCTCAGGGCCATCAGCCCTCCTGAGCCAAGGTGGGGGGCGACGCCAGCCTTGGCTGGGATGCAGGCCCGAGCAGCGCGCGCTGGTCCTTCTGCACCGTGACCCGGGGTCACAGGACAGAGGACGAGCGCCTGGCTTTATCGTATGGTGGGCTCTGTTCGTCACGGGTACTCGGCATTAATTTGTTTTCATGCTTTAAAATATTGCACGAAGTGTTTAACTGGATTACTGATTTTTTTTTAATCCCTTTAATTTTGCTCCCAAGGCCAGTGAGTGGCTCCCTCACCTCACGCTTATCACAGTTGTTCCAATCTTCTGATCTTCTGATGATGGACATCTGATCTCACGGAATGGGGGCGGGGGGTGGGGGGGGCTTGTTTTGCGTTTGTTTTCACACTCACTCCCAGATTTCCCCGCAGTCCTTGCCTTTGCTTCAGTTCGGTGTCAGCAAAGACATATGACATCTGGAAATGCATCGCTGAGTCACGGGCTTGCTTATCGATTATCAGGTCCCACTGCTCTGCATCCTACACCCAGGGGAGAAACGAGTCCCATCAAAATAGGACCTGATGGGCCCACCGGCCTTCTCCGAACCTCCCTGGCTCACAGGGGCCCTCAGCGACTGGGGTGGGGGGGGGGGGTTGGGAGGAACAGGACATGTAACTTCTACCAAAAAAGTTACATTTAGTTGTCGTTTCCTTGAGAATTTATCAATTATTATTTACACGTGATATTCAGTTTTCATTTCCCCGGAAATTTGCCAATTATCTTTATTTATTCAATCAAAGAGAAAAACATTAAAATTGTCTTTGTCATCACTCGCACAAGCTCTGTTGGCCATTTGGGTAAAGAGTGGAGGAGAGGAATTCCACGCTGGGCCAAAGCGGCTGCTCCGGGTGCTTGGATGGCAGGGGCCCAGTCCGCCTTCGGTGGCAGCTGAGGCCGGGGAGGCGGTGTCCTCCGCGAAAGGTTCTCTTCCACTGTCCGCGGTTCAGCCAATAGGCAGAGGCAGGGACGAAGCCTTGAAAGTTCCGCTCGCTTCGCGTGGAAGTTAATTCGCTGTATCATGATAGCACATGATTTCGCTTATGCATGTGCAGTCCAACGAACAAAATAAACTAACAAACAAAATAGAAGGAGACCCACAGATACGGAGCACAGACTGACAGCTGTCGGAGGGGAGGGGGCTGCGGGCTGGGTGAGAAAGGTGAAGGGATTAAGCAAGAAACAAACAAACAGACACACAAAGAAAACCTCACAGACGCAGACGACACTGTAACGGTTACCAAAGGGAAGGAGGGCAGGGAGGTAGCGGAGGGTGAAGGGGCTGCGTGGTGATGGACGAGGACTGGACTTGGGATGGTGAACTCACAATACCATACACAGACGGTGTGTTATAGAATCGTACACCTGGAACCTATACAATTTTATTAGCCAGTCTTGCTCTTATAAATTCAATTTAAAAACAATCTGCTTTCTGTGTAGAAGACATATGGAAAAGGTATTATCTGGTAGTAAGTCAGCAAGGTTTCCTGGCTGTGTTTTATACACGAAATGCAAGCGACAGGGACCCGCTGAGCACAGAGGTAGCATGAAAAGACTAGACGTGGAAATCTCATCATTGCATTAGAGTGGATTAAAGTTGGCTCTGTGTCAGGCCATATGTTTATTTTTCCATGTATCATTTTTAACAAGACGTTTTGCATTGATTGATTATTTATTCACTCACTTCAAAATATGCATCTAGCAGCTTCTATATGCATAGCTTGTCCTATATAGTGGGGACAAGACGTGAGTGGTGGTATTTTTAAAATGACCAAATATATGAGTAAGCAAACTCTGCAGAATGAGTTCTAAAGAAAACTGAGATGCAAATACAGCTCAGCTGGGAACCATGCCGATGCCAATATGGACTGAAGGTTTTAGAGGCTGACATGCCAGGTGCCACCCATTGAGATGTATTTCTGAGAGAATCAGTTGACGGCCAAAGTATAGAACAGCTATATCGCCAATAAAAATGTAATACTGGGTGATAGAATGTGCTTGTGACTTTTTGTCTATTTTCCCAGACAAAACTTGATTGACTGCATGATCTGTCCAGTGGGCTGTGGCAAAAATCAATGATGAAGAATAAAGAAAGCTGGATTCAGGAAACAAACAAACAAACAAACAAACAAAAAATGTAGTCCCATAGCAACTGCAGCCATGACCAGTCTCCATGCACATGAGCAAAATGAAGATGTAAAATGGAATGTTTCTTGGCTTCATTTTCCAATTTAATTGATTATGATGAAATAGACAGTGCTCCTCATAAGAGCACTAACCAAGCATTTTGAAATTTCTATTTAAAACCTTGCTTGGCGAATGGGCACAATCTGTTGACACCTTCCTTGGCTGGGAAGCAGCCTTCACCTCCTGGCAGGGCAGCACGAGCCACCGCTGGCCCGGTGGTTTGGATCGTGAACACTTTGTGTTCCCATCCACACTTAAACATCATGGATAATAAACAGTTGCGACTTTTTTACATAACTGTACGTTCTTGGATGGCTCTGGGATAAGTTGACCACAGATAATAGAAGAGAATTTGGACCTTCAGACTTTAAATCAAGGACTGAGTAACAACATGGTATGATATGGAAATGGCAGAACCGTGAGGTCAGTTGAGCAAAAATAGTAACCCAGGAACATACCACAGTGTACATATGAGAAAACTCTATTTTAATATCGTAGGCTAGTACATCAAGTTTATCAATTTTATCATGATTAGGTAGCAATGAAGAATACTGAAGTAATTCATTAACTATTTACTAATACACTCATTCCATCTTTTCTATCTTTTGCTTTATACCCCTCAAGCCATAACACAAATAGTGAAAATAATATACTGATAACTTAAAGCACAGGAAAATGACCTGCCATGGGGCACACCACAGTTTCCACGGTGTAAACAACAGAAATTAACCTCCCCGCAGTTCTAGAGTTGTGTGTTCTTTTTGATGGTGACTATGGGTCATAACTGAGACGATGAGAAAAACTGAGAAGTATTTAGAGCTCAGAGAGGTGGCAGCAGCAAGGGTGAATGGTTAATCGCCGGAGGGGCAGGGAGGGAATGTGTTGGGGGAGATTTTATAAGAAAGAAACAATCCAAGGGAACAGGTTGGAAAGTATATGATTGTCTAACCACTAGGCTCTACAACAGAAACTAATACAAAACAATATTGACTGTAAACTGTATTTAAAACATAAAATTCAAAAAATAAATGAAGAAAGAATCAACTGAATTTATGATAGGAGAAAACTCAAAGCAAACAGTCGGATGAAGAAACGACGCGCCCACACACGGGACGGCCACTTCCTTGAGGGCAGAGACTAACTCTTGTGTTCCTGGGGGACCTCCACCCTCCTGCCAGGGCTTATCGCACAGGGACACTCAACGCGTGCGAGACAAACAGATGCGAGAATGGCATCAAGGTAAACGCACAACACTTTTATAAAGAAACAAATTATTCCCCAGATTGGCCCTTCACTGGCATTAACTTGAAACAGATTTAATTTATGGTTTCTTTAATTATTAGCTGAGGAAGTCATTATACATTATGAAAGGAACACTAACATTCAATGGCAACTGGTTTTTCTAAATAAAGTCACTCTTCCTCAGTTTCCTTTTGTAATTTCTCTACTTCCTCCAATTCTTTACATTTAAATGGCCTCACAGTGCACACACCTAGCAAATGTATTTCAAGTCTGTTACCTAATTTATTTTAAATGAAGCAGCTGCCCTGGAGAGTCTGAGTATACACAGTTATCTAATGAAATTCAGATCCCATTTCAAATAGAAAAGATAGGGTTTTACTTTCAGGAGTGTGAAATTACCCAATAACATCTTTCAGTTCTTATATGCGATGAATTTTCTAGAGCATTCTAATTGCCTTCCCAGGATGAGAATTTATACTTTTTTTTATTTCTATGAAAGAGTTCAAGATAATTGCTCTGTAATTGCTAAAGGTGGGGTTCATGGTGAACATTTCCTTGTCCCCTTGTATTTCAGATCGATGCCCTGATCCCGCCAACGCAGGCGGTGCTCCTAGTACTAAATCCCCGAGTAAATGATAGAGGAGAAGTCATTAGTTTCATATGCCTTCAGTATATAATAATTATTTCTAAAATGTTAAGAGTTGACCTCTGAGGGGTAGAAGGTGTTCAATAAAAGAGCTGTCTAAAATAGATTATGAGTGAAATAGTTCTCTTCTATTTATTTATGTATTTTTTTGTTTATTGATTTCAGAGAGAGAGAGAAAGGGGGAGGGAAGCAGGCAAACGCTGGTCTGTTCTTCCACCTATCACGGCATTCATTGGCTGATTCTGGCATGAGCCCTGACTGAGGATCAAACCCACAGACTTGGGGTATCTGGATGACACGCTAACCTACTAAGCTCCTTGGCCCTGGGCCAAGATGTTTCCCTTTGGAAGCCTGATCGATACAGAAAAAACAACATGCATCCCGTCTCTGCATTCACATATAACTGATTAAGTTTAATCGAAAACGAAATGCAAAGTGTAAAAGATTTTTTAAAATTGTACTTTCCTGCAATGCAGAGGAGATAGTATTTGACCACATATTTCTTGAAGGAAAACCGCCTTGAACACCAACAGCGTTGTCCGGTAAACTATGCGAGATGAGTCTGTGCAAGTGCACACAAGTGCCTCTGTAAGATAAATTGTTCTGTTTGGTGTTTTATAACTATCTAACTTGCCAAACTAAAATAGTCTGTAACGTTTGATTGGTGAAACTTGTTGTGAGTTTTTAATTATGTATCTCCATATGCCGGTAATTTAGATTTATAGTAATTTGCATAATAGTTGCATTCAGTAAGTGTTCAATAAATGCCTTTCAATTTTGTCTAAATATAAATTTCAAAGGACTGTACCAAAGCTCAGTGCTGTAAAGCTAAAACTTATTGAAAATAGTCTGCGATGTGAAATACACTCCATTATCCCACCATAACCCCTCCCTGCGTGACTCACTGCCTTCGTGCATCTGTGAATCGTTAAACAGTGGACACACGACCTTGCCTGCCGTATCACACCTGGCTGCTTCTTACCTGGAACATCTATTTGACTCAGAAAATGGCCCCGGCCACAGGGCCAATATGCTTGAAGTCACTGAGTTAGACCGTGTGGGCGTACCTGATCTTCCTCAGTGTGGCCATTTGAAACAGGTTTTTATTTTTAAGCAAAAAAATGACAATAAAGATGTAGTTCATGAATTCTTAAAGTGATAATTAGATGGCACATTTAGCTAATTAATAGTCTAACCTAATGTTAGACCATTCCCTAAGAACTTCTCCAAGAGACAGGTTTGCTCAGCCCGTGCTGAAAATCTGTTCTGATGTGTCAGCATCGAAGGGTCCTGAACAGGTTGTCCGGAGTGTCACAGCCTCTTCCCTGGGAGCATATCAGACGACTTCATTGGAACGCCTTTCCCAAGGGATATATAATCACCCCTTTGTAGCTTTTAGTAATTATCTGATACCAATACCATATTATGAGCTATTTTTCCCATTGCATGGTGTGCAATATTGTACATTATTGCATTATTGTCTAGAAATAATACACAACTGGGAATTCAAAATCATTGCACTTGTTTCCAGTTCTGTTGGGATCTATAAGACATCATCAAAGCTACCTTAATCTGTACCCTTAAAATGTGGTTATGACTCAGTGACTTCTCATCTTTATTCCCCGTATCTCAGAGATACTGCTTGCTCAGTTCCGCACCAGCCCAATGAAGTAAACATTGCAATAGAGCAAATTTGGGATAAAGCAACTCACACAGTTTTCCTTGGTTTCCCACTGCGTGTACAAGTTACGTTTACACTGTACTGTAGTTTAGTAAGTATGCAGTAGCATTATGTCTCATGTATACATACATATACATATATACCTTAATTAAGATACTTTACCCGTGGAAAATGCTAACCACTGTGCGAGCTCTCAGCAAGTCCTACTCTTTTTGTCTGTGGATGGCTGCTGACCAGCCAGGGTGGTGGTTGCTGAGGTTGGGGTGGTTGTGGCAATTTCTTAGGAGAACAGTGAACTTCCTCACATCCACTGACTCTTCTTTTCATGAACAATTACAAAGAAAAAGAAATGTTGATAATAAATGTGTCTTGGAGGATACGTAGAGGTCAAATTAAGAGCAAGTGCCATGGTAGGAAGTTTTAAGGGTATCGGCAAACCAAAAGCATTAAGAATGGTAAACAGGGGAATTGTATTTTATAAAGACATAATTTTACGTCAGTGTGAAGTGAAATTTATAACATGTGGGGAAAGTTTGGTGTCAGGATGACGGATTTTGGAAGTGGTATAAAAATATAGTTTTGAACTTGGTCATCAGCAGCAGGAAAGTACGGAGCTAAAAGCGCAGTTTAAACGGTTAAAAGCACGATTTGTTTACCATACTTAGCCTTTCGTTTGTAAAAGAAGTAGCTATGGTTCCATTTGTTTTAGGAACACTCGTTCTGTGACCTAACCACATTGTCATTTCATTTGCAGATGGGAAAACTGGCCCAGAGCTGAAGCCAGTTTCCTGAGGCCGCAGAGCAGGCCCTTGGTGGCGCTGGGATGTGAATCCCAGCCTGGGCTCGCATCCGCAAACCCTGCCTTTTCCTGCGCTCAATCTTGTTCCTAGGCGGAGCTTTAGCGAAAGAGCAGAGAGGGAAGAGCTTAGGCGAACTCTCTGGTGTTTCATTGAGCTAATAGGTCTCAGATGGTTACTATTAACTGTAACAGGAATCCAAGACATGATTAGGTTCAGGGTAAATTTCAGACACGCATAAAACTCTATAACTGCACTTAATGTCTTTTTTTTATTGAGGTATCATTGGCATATGCATAAATTATATTAGTTTCAGACATACAGCCTAATGATTTGATATAGGTACCTGTTGTGAACTGATCACCGCAGTAAGTCTAGGTAGCATTCATCAGCACACAGTAGTTACAATGTTTTTCTTGTAATAGGAACTTTGGAGGGCTATGCGGCATCATTACCTCTAGTCACCACGCCGTACATTACCTCCCTAAGACTAATTTTTTACGTAACTGGAAGTCAGTATCTTTTGACCCCCTCCCCCATCTCACTCCACCCCCACACCCCGCACCCCACCACGTTAGACCTCATAGACAGTCGGAAGCGTGACAGAAACGTGAAAAATGGTTTCAACGGGATACGCGGGTTCGAGGGTTGCAATTTTATTCAATTCAAAAAAAAGAAGTAATACTGGGGGAATAAAACATACGTTAACACTATGCTTCTAGCTAGGAGGGTGTAACAGAGACTAAAGTTACTCTCTGGCCATAAAAAATTAGAAATCTCGACAAAGTATTTGAAACAATTATTTGCACAACAAAGAAAGTGTTCATGGAGCAGAAGAACCAGCGGGGTGCCCCGCGGTCCGTGGGGATGTCTGCGGGTGGGGCCTGGGGAGGCCAAGGGGCAGAAACTGGGGAGCTGAGTCCCCGAGAAGGGGAAGCCATGGAGAGACTCCTTTGCAAACACCCACCTGGGAGTCCTCGTGAATGCGTGGCTTGGAAGCCTGGGAGAGACTCTCCGTGGAGCTTTGAGCCGAAGTTTAACCAAGAATATATGGGAACTCTCTGAGCCCTCTGCTCAATTTGGCTACAAACCTAAAAATTGCTCCTAAAAGAAAGTCTGTTAACTAGAAAAATAATTAAAGCTGCCATTCATAGCAGAATGAAGAAAATATATATCCAAGGATAAACTTACACATCATAGGCCAGGCCAGGCCAGGGCTATCAAACGCAGCTAAGAGAAGTTAAAGAAGCCCAAGCTAAGTGAAGGATATACTATATTCACGAACGGGGCAAGTCATCCTTAACATAGTTGCCAGCATTTTAATTTGATGCTAGCAAGTCTAATTCAGTCATATATTAAAATTATATCAAAGTAAAATTTATTCAAAGAACCAACATCTGACATCACATCGCGCATTTTGTAACTTACAGTGTACCGTTCAGCACCTGTTGAATTCCTTAGATTTACAAAAGATCCCTTATATAAGTGAGATATATATGATGACCAAATTTATTTATGTTTTACACACTCATAAACTGAGGGCAAAATGCAAAAATAAAATGCTTTCCTATACATCAACAATAAGCAACTGGAGTTGGAATTTTTTTTAAAAAAGGTAATACCATTTTATAACACCAAAGAATGAAACACTTGAGTATAAGTGTAATAAGATGTGTACAAAATCTGTTTGCAGAGAATTGTAAGACACTGATGTAACTGATGTAATCGAAAGATCCATTATTGTTTAATTGACAACTTTTTCAAAATTAAATGATGTAAGTGCATAAACCTTCCAGCATGGTTTCTGGCAGGAAAAGTGCCTAATGTAGGTAAGTCAGCTCTCATTAGGTGTAAAACTTTAGTAGCTTTTATGACAGTGTAAAACTGTAATTTTCAAAACTAAACAAAGATTTTATTTAGCGAAACAGAAAGCTGAGTAAAGCCCACAAAATGTAAAATTTGTCAATGATCAAATATAGAATTTAAAGGGCAAGTTATATATTGTCTCAATGAAATTTTGACAAAATATAAGAAATAAAAGCAGTATAGCAAAATCATTTTATAACTGTTATTAAATGTAAAGAATAGCCAGTTCCTCATGAGTTAGTTGCTCAAATTTTTCACACTTCATAAAATGCAGTCTCTCTTTTTAAAATAATCTAATATTGCTATAATTAATTATATTAAGAAGAGAAAAATTCCAAAGTCGATGACTTACTGCAACATGATAAATACATTATAATAGTTCATTGTTTGAGAATGGGTTGAATTTTTTTACATAGTATTCTCAGCTATTCTTTAGCATCACTACTAAAATGTTCAAATAAATAGTCTATCTGGTTTTTTTTTTACATATAAAACATTAAAGGTCATTTACTATGGGTGTGTTACTTTTGTAATTTAACATCATGACATGTCTTGCCCTTTCCAATGATCTGAGAAACCCACTTTTTCCAGACAAAGGCAACTAATTTTCCTTTTTACTCTCATTGAAATAAATTTATAGCTAACTTGGTTTCCAAAAATAGAACATACGTTTTGTAGGTTTTAAAACATCTTCTCCCTCTCTCTTTCAGTGTGTGCTTGTGTTTGTGCATGCACGCATATACAGTTATTCTTCAATAACTTTGAGTATATATTTTGAGCTGATTATATTATTTTAGAATGGGGACATGCAGTCATATATCGATCTATATGAAAACAGAACAGTAAAATTTTCTTTGTCATATTCTTCATGTGAATATGCATATGAATTCGCCAAAGAATACTTACACTTACATCTCCATTAAAATGTTTTCCTTATCGATTTAAATAGGAAGATTTGTTTTGTCTATCATGCAGCTATTGAAGTAGAATGCAAAAACCCAGGCGGCGATAAATTGGTTTTTGTGGCTGATCAATGAAGCCATGTCTAGGACCAGAGCATAGCATGAGAGTTAAGCTTCAAAAGTATATTTTATGAACATCTGCAGTTGAAATAAAGAAACTGCCCACATCAGAGGAAACCTGAAGGGATCTGAATGACTCAGATCGTGGAATTTGCTAGCCGGGTTTTCTGCTGCTTAAAAAGAAAAGAGCAGCCACAATAACAACTCATTTCGATTTGGGACGATCCTCATAGCAGGTTGTATGTTTACAGTGTAATTTCAACTACTTGTCAGACGGAGGGCCTGCTGCACCAGATCCCCTGAACGCGACGCTCCCTCCCTGCGCTGGAATCACGTGCCCGCTCTCTGCAGCAGCAGCGGCGGCAGCTCCATGTCGAGCCGGCAGCATCTGGAAGGCCGGCTCCGTTCTTATTTTTAGCTCGTAGCAGTGCTGTGGCCGCGTTGGGCCCTGTGTTCAGAATGTTTATAAATAAATTCAGGAAATAACTTGGAAACCAGCAGCTGTTCAGGCACATGCATCTGCCTCAGTGAAGAAACGTATACGGCTCTCTAGTAACAAGGGAGTCTGGATGTAATCCAATCTCTGAGTGTTGAAACGACGCAATACCTGTTTTTAAATGTTCGACCATTTGCCATGAAACCGGCCCAGGTGGTCAGAAGCTTTGCTGCTTGAGAGTGGACTAAGGAGGAGAGAAGACTCTCTAGGCCAGTGAGTCCTACTGTAATAAAACTAGTTCACTCCGTATCTGCGGTTCCTTCCTGCTGGCTAACCAACCTGTTGGCCTTTTTCCAACACCTGTACCTGTCAACACACAAATAACCTGGTGTCTCAGCATGCTTCAAATGATGTATTCGATAATATAATGTTAAATACAATATTACTCTTAGGTGTGAGTGGCTTCTTGCACTTTTAGCCAAAGAACCAAATGCTTTCCAACACGTGTCGACAGGCCTGTGCGGGGTTCTCAGTCACCGTGGAACACGAGTGGACACGGAGATCTCCAAAGAGACAAGAGGCCGGGGCGATGCTGACAGGAGGGCGCCCCCGTGTCTGTGAGGGACTGAGGCTGCAGAGATGTGACCTGAGGAGGCAGGCTGGGCCCCCCTCCCGGCTGTCGGGCTGGGCTGGTCCACAGGCGCTGGGTTACATCAGACTCCCAAGGCGGGAGGCCAGCATTGCTCAGATTTACTAGGAAGCAGCAGGAGCAGGTGGGCGAGAACACAGGAACCTACCAGGGCTGCAAGTCACTGGTGCTCGGTGGCATGAACGTCGCTGCAGGTCATGCACCACCAGGGATACCTGGAAGGCGTGACTGTGGTGACATCATGCACGGCCAGCGTGAAGAAGGACCAGGGCTGCAAAGCAGGTAACAGAGAAACGTTGCACCAGGAGTTGGGGTCGCGACGTGTAGATAAATCTGGCAGCTGCCCATTTGGACGAAGATAATGGAGTAAATAAAGGGCCCGGAAGCCCGAAGCCTCGGGAGCACAGGGAAGAGGGTTTGGTGTTTCAGGACTTTTTCCTCCGTGTCTGCGCAGGGAGGAGATTGAGGGTGACTCTGAGCGTTCCGTGACTTTTAGAGAGACGCTCGAGCAGCACTTGGACTCACACTGCAGCACGGCGGTTTCGAGATGAAACCGAGGGAATGGGCTTAGCCTCGCCAGGTGCCGAGGACGCCTTGAGAACTGAGTGTTGTGACGCACTGCCAGGGGCTCCGGGAGGGCCCTGGGCCAAAACTTGAATTGACAACACCACCAGAGCACCTGCTCGTTCACTGAGTGCCGTTCGTTTGCATGTGGCTGTGCAGTTTTCCCAGCACCGTTTGTTGAAGAAACCAACGAATGGGGTGTCTGGGCCCCATCGGGTGTTCTGAGGTCAGTACACCTGTTTCCCCTGAGTGTGTAATGTTCACGAACACTCATCGCATGCACTGGTCTTATCTCACAGCCGCTCAGCACGGCGGGAGGTGGGTATGAATCTGAGGACAGATCTGAAAATCAAAAGGGAGCATGGATATTGGGGAAATCTGAGGCAGGGTGTACTGACGCCAGATAAATAAGGATGAGAAGATCAAGGGCAAGAAGGCCCTCTGGCCCTTAAACTGAACTTCATCGCTCAGAAAGGGGTCTTCCAGCCCCTGTGGGTGCAATGGGTGTATGAGGCCAAGCGTGAAGACAGGACCTTGCGCCTGGCCGGTGTACCTGGATGGAGAACGCAGCGCTCCGCGGAGATGCAGCTGGGTGCTCAGTTAGCGAGACCTCTGCACGGGCCGGAGGAGAGCTCGGAAGGCTGGCGCGGCGGGTCTTGCCTGAGGACACACAATAATGAGCTTCTGAGGAAGGAACAAGGTCTCTCGTTAGGACTTTCGTCTGTGTCGTTCACTCTCTCTAAGGGAAGGCTAGACGAGCTAGGGCTTCCTTGCATCCGAAAAACTGTACAGGAGAAGGAACGTGCCACAGAGGTCGCTCTCTGAAAATGGTGGCTCCACGCCCCCGGCCACGGGGCTCTCCAAAGCAGCCCGGTAAACGCAGGGCAAATCACTGTCCCTTTCGTGTGCCTTGGAGGCATGTTTGGTTAGTTCTACAGACCAAATCACAATAAAATCAGAAAGGTTCAAATGATTATGTTGCCTTAGTTTACTAAACTACCTGTTCGATAAGCTAAGTAAGCATTGATCATCCTACTTAGTGCATTGAGGTAAGGAAAACAGACTGCACGAGAAGACGAGAAAATTATACATGAGAAGTAGAGAAAATTATATATGAGAAGTAGAGAAAACATATGTGAGAAAAATAACCTAAAAATACAAAACCAACCCAAGTAAAGGAGATTGAGAGTTTAAAAACTTCCAGAAATTATTTAAAGAGTCAACCATCCAGCCATGACTGGTGTGGCTCAGTTGGTTGAGTGCCACCCTGCAAACTGAAGGGTCACCAGTTCGATTCCCGGTCAGGGCACATACCTGGGTTTCAGGCCAGGTCCCCAGTCAAGAGGCAACTGACCAATGTTTCTCTCACCCGTGTTTCTGTCCTTTTCTTTCTCGCCTCCCCCTCTCTCTAAAAAATAAATAAAATCCTAAAAAAAAAAGAGTCAACCATCAGAAAATATTTCTGCTACTGCAAATTCAAATTCCATTTTACAAACAATTATAGTTTTTCACTCAGGGCCACATACTGCTTTGCATTTGAAAAAATTCACTAAAAAATTTAAATTATTGATGTATATTTTCAATATTTTACCAATTTGTTCAGCTTTACATCTTAGGACTCTTATAGATATAACACATATGTAAGAATAATATGCATGATATATATGTATGTGTATATATGTACATATATACACATGGTAACATAATATATATGTAAATATTGTAAACATATAAGTGGTATATTCTATATACATTCTATGTGCTTGTGTATACTTCTAATGTATATACTTACATTATAAATGTTTATGAGAATATGTATATTTAAAAAACAAAACTATCTAAATTCCTTTCCCCAAGAATCTCATACATATTATAAATTATTAATTATAGTAGCTGAAACTTTAAATTAGAATTTAAAAGCCAGAAAAATATTTTCATGTCTAAACACTTTTTATCATAATTCATTTAACAATCAAATTTAACTAGCGTATTTGAGTAAGTCCATTTCCCATTAGGTAATATGTTCTTAATCAGTAATGTCAAAATTTATTATATATTTTTCAAGCAGTTCTTTCTTGTTTAAAAATTATGTAAAACTTTTAATATACAAACTACTTTTTGTGCTCATAGAAATTGCTGTGAAGAGTTAAAACATTTTTATTATGCATTAAAAATAATTAAAATATATATAATGACCCTACCATAATAATATGATTATAATATGTCAGATAAATATAGTAAATAAAAAGTAAACTATTGTGCATTTCTTGCTCTTCCATCCATCAGAAATTGCTTTTGTCCAGGTTAACAGCTCTGTTCACCGCCAGGCAGTCCTGAAGGTCCTGGAATTGGGAAGATGGTGATCATTTAAAATAATTACAAAATACCTGATGGTAGCTGAGAAATAAAATGAAGAAACACGATAGAATCAAG
This sequence comes from Anoura caudifer, assembly GCA_004027475.1. Lineage (NCBI taxonomy): Eukaryota > Metazoa > Chordata > Mammalia > Chiroptera > Phyllostomidae > Anoura > Anoura caudifer. Next base: position 85,051 of record PVKU01003378.1, on the reverse strand, counting down.
CTGCTAAATTAGCAAAGTCAGGTAGCCTGAGGCCTGAGCAGAGAACTCTTTGTGTTTTAAGTAGCCTGGGAACTTCATCTCTTGAACTTGCCGGCCCTTCATCAATGTCACGTTTCCGTCAAACCCCAGATAACCCCCCAATCACTCCCTAAAGGGCTAAGAAAAGAAAGTTCGAGTATCCAGACCACCTGATATCCAGTACCTGGACCACTGGTCATCTAGAGGAGCCATCTCGGACCAATCCAGAGGCTAAAAATGCAAAACCGATTCTTAGTTTCAGAACCTTCAGCTCTTCTTCCTCCGTTGGAACACTTTGGGTAGTTGTGTTTCTGGTTTGCAAACCCTACAAGCTGTGAATAAATCTCTATCATGTATTCATAGCCACAGCCCCCTGACTGTTTTTGAGCTCATTGGACATAGTTAACATGCTTTACAACACCGGCTATTCCGAAGTCCATACATTTAAACTAAGTAAACCGTATTAGTTTTAATTTTTCCATTGAGAATGGTAACACAAACTGATTTTATATCAACCACTTCTCAAAATGGCACAAAGTCCAACGTACAAGAATTTAAATATAATTCTTTATTGCTTAATTTGGGACTAATCCTTGAAATGTATGGTTTTCCTGGCTATGCTTATAATATCAGCTAACTTATACTATTCAACCTAACTTTTTTTCAAGCCCAAATTATAGGATAAAAAAATATATCAGCAGCATCAGGTATGTGATCAATCCCTTAGAGAAGGCTTTGCTTCTCTTTTTGCTTTATTCTGTTCCTCCACCCCAGTCTGATTCAATCAGAGAGAGTTCAGGAACTAAAGAGGCCATTTACTGGTGCACCTGTCTTTGCGAGTGTTCACACATAGTCCACCCGCGTGCGTTGCTACTGCTGATCTGCAGGGAAAAGAGAGGAACTCCGCAAGTATCAAAGGGAGCACTACCTACCACCCAGAACTTGAAAGTGAAAACGTGAATGACAAGGGAAGAAAGGGTGAAGGAAGCAGGAAGCAGTAGACAGCAGGACACTGGGGCTGCTGTGCGCGTGAGAACCAGGAATCAGGCCTCTGTCCCTGCTGCTGCCACCGGCTGAGCCTGTGGCTTCCCCCCTTCAGTGACACGTACGCCGTCTATGAAGAGAATTGTCCTTTGTTGTCCAAAGCTACCTAGCTCTACCCTCTTCCTCCAAACGCTGGCGTTTTTTTCTGAGCGCCAGGTTCTTTGCAGGTGCTCTCTGAGCCGGGCGCCTGGGCTGCCTCCCTCGCCGTATGCACATTTAACTTCCCTCCATCACATGCACTCTTCGTCTCGAAAGCGTTCCAAGCGGACAAACCGGACTTCAGCAGCTAATGATATCGTAGAAACTGACTGCTCAGGAACTATTTTTAGGCACGAGAAGTCGCTGGCTTTATGGAATATCACGACTTTGAGTCATGAGGTAAATGTATAGGAGGTTCTTAGCAGAAGATGCAGGACACCGAGGGCAGATTTCTGGACTGAAATTTTTCAGGTCACTGTACAGGCATTCAAAACAAAAAATTATTGCTCAAGTTACTGCTCACAAATAACGCAATGCAAAAGATACTTTTCTAAGGTATGGATAACCATAGTAGATCTGCTAGGTAGGTGGAGACTAAGGAGGCAGAAAGAACTCCAACTTACTGAAGAAGACACCATATACTTGGCCTTAGGAGATTTTGACAAAAGCCTTAAGACAATGTTTAAAATAAAACTTGGCAAAACTAAACTATGCCTTCCAGCCTGAAAGGCCAGCTGGCTGACAACCAGGCTTTTAAGAGTGAACGTCAATTTAAAAAATGAAATTTTGCGGAGAAGTGAGGAGATAATGACATGGAGCAATGAAGGCACATCCAGAATGGTCGGGAGAAAATCCAGCAGCGTCATCTCATGGAACAGAGGACGGAAAATAGTCTATTCATCAAACGGACACGGACGGATGGGTTAACGGCGCCAGAGAAATGTGTTGTTTCTAGTGAAACTTAGAAAAAGGGAGGGAGAACCCTGTACATCGGTGAAGGTCAGAATATATTTAAAGAAGCTGTGGCTGTCCTATAGATATGCCTCTGATTAAAGAGAACGTATAAACAAGGAGAATGGTACCTCCGTAGAGGGGGGCTGCGTAGGAATAAATAGTTCATTCCCACTGGTGGGCCAGTTTTGCTCTCTTCTTGAAGGCCGCTGCCTTTAGAAGCATCATCCAGGTGTGAAATCAAGTTTAAAAACACACTCACAAGCCTTAGGGTACAATTCTATCTACATGAGTTTGTATAGTTTACACCAAGTCTTTTTACGTGTTAAACATATCTTAGTTAAAAACCTCTATTACTATGTATTTTGAATTAATTTGTGTAAATTATATGCATTCCTTTTTATTTCTGTCAACAGATAAAGTATTATTTCTTCTTTCAATGGCTAACCTCCGGATACTACACCCTACTGAATTTCTTACCTTTGGGCCTGTTACTTCATTTTTCTTCCACACCATTAGCCTTTCACTTTATTGAATAATTTGCTTTACGTATACAACATAAAACATTTTTTGATTCCACTTTCCTCTGTAGCTGAGGCAAGTTCATTTATTTAAAGGTTACTTTCTCGGTCAAACATCCAGAAATGTTCAACCCACTCAATACTACCTTGGGATGCTTATTTACTATTACCTTTATTTTATTTTAATTCTACTTTCTTCTGGAGGTGCGTATAGTTAAGTGTGTAGCTGGTGGTTTTACCCTGACAGACTCTCACGTGCACAATCCCCTCAAAAGAAATAGTATGTTCCCAACACCCCAAAATTCCCTTTGAAGTTAAGGACCACTCGTCTTCCTAAGCGCAAACACCTGACTTGGGTTTTTGCGGTTTGTGTTTTTAAGGAAGGTAAGTGAACCCTCACGCACCCAGAGCCCCTGATTGGATGCTCTCCTTCACTGCCATCATCGACACATTTGCCTTGTGAAGTAGTTAAATCATTCTTGTCGCTGTGAGAAGCTTAGTTTTCGTTTATTTGTGCTCTTGCTGAATGTGATTCCCCTTCTCCCAGTGTTCGACTAAGGAAAAAGGGGCATTCCTTCTGCACATGGTTCAGTGCAACTGTGCGCTGAGCGGGGAATTACCGGGTGGGAGGGAGGCATGCGCTATTCGGCTTTAGCAGGTGTTAGGGCACCAACCAGACGCTGCACTTCCGACTCCTTAATTCCCTCGGGAAGATCCACGGAGATCGCGCAAACACCACGGGTCCCGCCCCCGATTTCTAACTCGGTGCAGCGCCTCTTTCACGTGCGCATCGTCAGCTGGGCATCCTCTTCTGTCAAGTACATTTTCAAAGATTTCATCCATTTTCATTGGCTTGTTTTTCTTTTTTACTAGTTTGAAGTTTCTAATATATTGTGAATATGAGCTCTTTGTCAATTTTATATATGCAAATGCTCCCACCTTACTCTGCGGCTTGCCTAATTTTTATGCTTTTTATGATGAATATATAACTATTTTAATAAACGTCATTTTATTTTATGATTACTGTCTTGGCAACCAGGTAAAGAAATCTTTATCTCCTCATCCACATTAATATACTTCCCAATGTTATCTTCCCATATTGATCTTTTGTTTTCTTTAGCGATATAACCCATCTGGAATTGATTGTTGTATATTTTGTAGGTTAGTGATCAAAATAAGATTTTAAGAAAATGAATATGCAAATCTCCAGTATAATTTATTTGAAAGACCTCCTACTTCTCCCACTTTTTGATGAAAGAACAAAGGTCGTTTCCAAGGCTTTCTCACCGGTGTCACTCCGTCTCCCAAGGTGAGTCCAGGTGGCTTCTTTCCATCTTTTTGGTACATTAGGCATCTCTCTATAAATGCCAAGGTCTGAGTCTGGGCTATATGAGAATTCCTTTTTCTAATTCGTTCCGATGCTATACGCTCTTCCATATTGTATCTTTTTCAGAATTACTGGTGTCCTGTAGTTTTATTCTTATTAATTTGTTTTTAACAGGGCTAATAATTTTTATGTTATAGGAATGCTCATTTTAAAGTGGTGACATTCAGAGAATTCACATTTATATAGAGTTCAACGTCACATACCATGTATATATTGTTCTGCACATGTTATATCTATACATTAATGCACCTAACACCCAAAATAACCCAACAAGGTAGGCACTGTCACTAATCCCCACCCGAGACTAATACAACACAATAGTAAATGTAAACTGTAATAAAAAAATAAAATTTTAAAATCATACACAAAATAACAGAAAACCAGAGCTACAGGCACAAAGAGACAGCACGTGGATACCAGTCACCTGACCCACGCAGCCAGTGATTGGCAGCATCCGTATTTAAACCCAATCACCTGGTCTTAGCGCTGGCTTTTTTACTGATTTGAGAGAGAGAGAGAAAGGCAGAGAGGCAGAGACAGAAACATTGATTTGTTGTTCCACTTACTTACACGTTTATCAGTTGATCCTTGTATGTGACCTGACCGAGGATCGAACCCACAATCTTGGCACAGTCTTTGTGTATGGGGACTTATGTGCTAATCAACTGAGCCACTCAGCCAGGGCCTCAGCATCAATGTTGTTAGAGGCTGTGCTCGGCCAGCCTCCCTTTCCAGGCTGTTTATGCGTCTTATGGTGGAGCAATCTTGGAGAGAGTCGCTGGCTGACACTCGGTTTTATGGTCGAACTTGGGAGAAGACCTAAGTTCAAGGACTGTTTTATCTAGCTTAATAAGCAGGACCTACTGTTAAATTTGGATATAGCATGAGAAGAAAGTTGAGATCCCGAATGGCTATTCAATTAAGGGTGGATTTCAATAAATGGATGGGGACGGTTTTGGAGACGGGAACCCTGAGAGCAGCATGTTGGTGGAATGGAGCGCCAACCAAGTCATGCCCCCCTGAGTAGGCCTGCAAGACAACTAAACCCAAAAATCAACGTGGAAGCCTGAGGTATGGATGTGACTTTTAAAACCATGCGATTCAATGAGATCACCCAGGAAGAGAATGTACAAAAGGAAAATAAAATGACCAAGAATCAAGTTCGGGGCACGTCAAAGGTAAAGCTCTGAAGAAGGAAATTGAGACAGCCGCAATATTCCGAGGAGAACTGGGCTGAGGTGGCCACACGTAGGTGAAGAAGGGGGTCTGCAAGGGGGGGTGCCGACCCTGCCAAATGTTAGAGAGGGGCTGGTTGCAATTACAATCGCATCTTGACCAAAGTTTTTGGTGAAGGCAAACAGGCCATAATAACCTTTATCTAGAAAATAATCCAAAACAGAACATGGGTGAAATGGAGATTGAAAAGATTCGGAGATAAAATGCTTGCTGAGGAATTGGAGACAGGGATAAAGAAAGCTGTTAAAGATAGTTATGCTCTAGGCAGGAGAGAAGAAATGGGAGGAAATGAAGGAGATGGGGGCGAAAGGGAGAATGGTGACTGCGTGTGACGAACCATGTCTTCATGACAGAGGTGGTATCCCATGTACGAGGGGACTTTAACTGCAGGGATAGAGTCCACGAGAAGGTGAGAAGTCAGAGCTCTAAGACATAAGGCAACGACTAAACTAATACAACTATCATTTGGAGGAATTGTTTCCTTTCTATATTTAAGTTTTTGTGTACTCTGAAATTTGTTTATTTAAATGGTGTGAATGTTGAATAAAACTCAGTTAATTTCTTCAAATAAGTTGTAAACATTCTAATACTATATATGGAGAAATATTTCCTTTTGTAACTAGCTTGAAACATATTTTATCATCCTATTCTAGATAAATAGGCACATAACAATAAAAATACAGTCACACATACGATTTAATTCTGTATATTTCTGAGCTATAAACATTATTTTAAATCTGAGAATTTTATAATATTTTATTTCATGCATTTGCTCTTCCTTTAAAAATGTTACTGTTTTTCTTGGGCATTTATCCTCTCATCTCAGTCTTTAGAATCATATACTACAATTGTAATTTTATTGATATTTTACATGAATGTAAATGAATATGCCATTTTTATAATATTACATTTTCCCATTCTCGAACTTGATATATTTCTTCATTTAATCGCATAATCAAAAGGTCCATACTATTTTATTACACCAGATGAATGTAATTATAATACATTAAGGAGATGGTGACTGGATATTGAAGAGTCTATAAATCATGTCACAAAGACAAATGAATGTGTTTAGTCTGGGAAATAGTAACTTAAGACATTTATCATAACACCCCAAATTTTTAAAGACTCTTTTATAAAAATGGAATTAAACTTGTTTAATTGCAGAAGACATAAAGGAATAAAGGTTCTAAAAAATCAAAATTTTCATCAATCAAAGAGAAAAGTGCTAACTGCACTGACCGCATCGTTATATAATGAGTGCTTTTTCTCCGTCCCAGGCAAGGATTTGGAGAGAACAGAAAGCATCCCTGCCTTGGAATTAATCCTTCCTAGGATCACAGGAGATTCCATGGAGGGCTTACGCATCAGTTTGACCTGAAAACATGTACAATATTAGATGGGGTGGGAAAGGAGGAGGGGAGCACATCCCCAGATAAGAGAACGAGCCAAAACATTGGCGTAAGAAGGGACGGAGCCCTCCCAGGGAACACCGAGCAAACGAATGCGGTGAGCGTGGGTTTCGGGCCTCACGGGCCCTCGGACACACACTGGAAGAGTGGCGCCAGCAACCGCGGTTGCCTTTACTTATCAGTGCGCACGTTTTGGATGGTTTTCGGTCAGCTGCTCAGCCTGCCAGGCTGGCTTTCAGGCAGAACGGTTACGGCCGTGTTTTCCAGTTTTTGTATTTTTGAAAGAAGCAAAATAGTCCTGCAACTAAGGAGGTGCATTGTATTTTTCTCTGGAGAATTAAAGGTTTATAAGGAAAAGTAAATAATTCTGTCAGAGCAAAATCAGAAACGCGATGGTCATCCTGTGGGGCAGTTGCCGAGGCCACGCTGCAGTGACCTCGTGTTGTCCCCGACGCACATCGGTCACTGGCCACACAGCAGCCGCTTTATCAGCGCCAGCCTGGTGTTCCTTTCTACCTTTCTCTCTGACTCTTCATTTTCTTCCGTTTTCTATGTTTAGTGGACTGCACGAGGGCATAAAAATATGTTCCGTACCATTTTCTCTATGCTCACTTAAGTCGTTCAAACGCATTCTTAGGCATGAGAAATAATTTCAATATACATTTTATATCAAATATCGCTGAGTAAAATCTTAGGAATTGGAACTACCTCTCTTACCCATTAGTAATAGACCTACTAATACTTTTGTCACTCCCATTTATTCATATTATCTGTCTTAATCAATAAAATTTCTTTACCCATTTTACATACTTACATAATACCATATCCCATCAATTACACTCAATATCACATACCCACTGAGTTCTCTAATACTCACCGAAGAGCAATAAGAGAGACAAAAGAAGATGAACTTCTCTGTCCCTAAACTTGTCATAAAAAAGTCATAAATAAGACACCCAGATCATATTTGTACAGGGAATATTGTGGCAGTCAGAATTTTAACATTTTAGAATCATAAGGATAGATTAAAATATCTAGAGACAAAGCAAAAAACTAAAACACATTACAAAACTTATGAATTATAGTCAAAACAGCGCTAAGAGTAAAACTTATAGCTGTACATTCTTGTATGAAAAAGAAAGAAATATCACAAGTAACAATCTAACTATATTCCTTATGGGGGAAAAAGCAGGAGCAAACCCCAAAGCTAAAAGGAAGAAAAAATAATAAAGACCGGGAAAAAAATAACAGTACAGAGAAGAGAAAAAGCAACAGAGACAAGCAACAAAGTTGAGAATTGGTTCTTGGAATAAGAATGTTTAAAGTTGACATTTAGCTAGATGGAGGGAGAAAGAAGGAACAAAACATTAAATAAAATCAGACGTGAGAGTGATAATATTGCAATCCATTTTATATAAATTAAAAGGAATGTAGGGAAATACTGTGAACAGCTATATGCCCCCCAAATGATAACCTAGATGAAATGGATCAATTTCCAGAAGCAGCACCTACTAAAACTGGTCATGAAGAAAGAGGAAATCTAAACAAACCTATAACTATTAAAGAGATTGAATAAACAATCCAAAATTCCTCACAGAAAACCTCAGGATCACAGAACTTACTGGTGAATTCTTTTACCATTTAAAGAAAGATTTCTGGGTACTTGAACAACAATAAAATATTTTTTAAAAATGTATAACTAAGGCTAAAAAATAAATAAAAAATAAAAAATAGAGAAGGATTAACATCAATCCTCCTCAAAGTCTTCTAAAAACATTGAAAAGGACAACATGCTGTGAGTCCAGCATCACCTTGATACCAAAGCAAAAAAAAAACAAGGAAACAAAACAATAGACTAATATCCCTGAGGACTATAGATGCAATCTAGCCTGTCAAACGCCAACAAACCAATTTAACAACTTATTCAAAGGATTATCAACAACAACCAAATGGTATTTATTCCTGAAATTCAAGGATGGTTCAACTTATGAAAATCAATCAGTGTAATGCACCACCTTCGCAGAATAAACAACTTTCTACTATCTTTCTGCTATGAGAAAACACATTGCTATCTCATTTAATGCAGAAAAAGTATTTGAAATGAGTTGTACTCTTTCATGATTAAAAAAGACTTAACAAATTAGCAACAGAAGGAAATTATCTCAGCAGACCAAAGGCCATATGTGAAAAGCCCGCCATTAACACCATACTCAGTGATGAGCGTTTCCCCTCTGAGAATCGTAAAAAAAAACACCGATGTTTACTCTTGCCAGTTCCGTTCAGCAGAGTGCTGGAAATCCTACCCAGAGAAATCGGGCAAGAAAACGTAAATAAAGTTCATTCAGAAAAACAAGCTAGGGAGAACGATTGTCAAAAAGCACTGAAATACTACCCAAGAGTACAGTGAAGAGTTAAAGTACGTTTTGCAACAGAGACGTGGCAGCCACAGCAAGGAATTTGGTGTAGAATGTTTATGTTTCTGCAAATGCCCTTAAAACAGAGAATTCGGAGAGTCAGGAAAAAAAGTACAAGAGCAAAACCGAGCAAAAACAAGTGACAGGTGGTATCTTCAACACACCTAGCCCAAACAGGGCTGCCGTGGGTACTGAAACACGGGTGTCCGGTGCCAAACGGTGATGGAGGAGCACACACTGTAGCGTGCAATTCGCTCTAGCGCCGGTCTGCTCTGTGCTCCTCTCCACACTTCCAGCGTGTTAGGAACTACTTTTTTAACTTACATAATTTTTCACTGAAGATGTTATAGCCCCAAAATCTAGAAGCATGTGTTGTGGGATTTTTCTAATGGGATCACCCAGAATTCTACATGGTGTCTAATGCAATGCGGGCATGTCACTATCATGGCGTCCTCGGTGACATGGCCCAAGGGGCAGGTCAGTTTGTGCCCAGCCCGCACACCCTGGACAGCACGTTCCTGCTCTGGGTCTCGCTCAGCACTGACGGCATAGCGGGTCTGCTGATAAGTGAGCTGGACAGAATTTCCAGGTAGGGACTAAGCTGCTTCCGTACCTCGAAGACGCCTTCCAAAACTGGTGCTTCCTTCTCGGTGAGGGGAGTGAAAAAGGCAATGATATGTTATTTTTTTGGAAGGCAATTCCTGAGACGCTCTAGGTCCCTGGCCCCCTAAAAATATTACTGATATGAACACCCCCTTGAATCTGCCTCAGGTTTGTTCTCTACCTCTAGAGCACAACTGTCTTACCAAGCCTCTGACTTCCAAGGTAATTTTTCTTTAACCCCTTTGAGAAACAGAACACCCTTCATATGGTTGACCCGTGTGATGGTCTCTACTTGGTTCAGACACCCTGTGTCTTGACTGTATTATAAGCAAGGGGAAAACACTTAGCATAATAACGTAACCAAGACTAAATGTATACTCATCTATTAAATAAGAAAATGAACTATTTTTCTTTTTTAAATTCCGTCCGTACTGGAAAAGTAAACTTCAGCGAGGTCACTGACCACACACCACGTACCTGATGCTTTGTTAGTGGGATGGAGCGCAGTTACCAGATCTAAGGCAAGGTGAGCCGCGGCGCTTCTGCTTGGCTGAGTTGATGGTAATCTACGGTAATCAGTCACGATCCGTGTGGATTTAGGCGCCAGACCATGACCCAACGGTACCTATGGTAGGAACCATCACTCTGTGTCCCTGAGGTGGGCGCTGACATTCGCCCTTTCCCAAAGTCAGCTGATATCTTGGCTGCAGTGAGAGATGATGGCATCAAAAGCTTCCGTTTGCTCATCCTGAAAAAGATGGACTAAGCGACTAGTGTGAGGGTCCTGCTGATGAATTTCCTAATCTCAGAGCTTAACACTTTCTCATGCATTTTTGGAAATATACATTAATTCCTATCACCTACTTGTTCATGGCATTCAAAGAATTTATTATTTCTTCTTCCCTTCTTGACTATAAGGTAGAGGATTGGAACTCCACGTTGCTTTTACCACATTCTGGTACCTAAACAATATCTCCTACTGAGGCAATTATCCGTAAATATTTGTAAAGGGGTTGAATAGTATATGTTTTCTTTCCTTAGGTTTTATGACATATTAGAGCAGTTGAAATGCTTGCCATCTTAACATTTTCAGAGTTGTCTTCTTTCATATTTAAAAGCAAGTCAAGGTATATGTTCAGACACGGTATACCACAGATACACTAACGCAACATTTCTCAAAATCCCTCGGAAAAGTTTAAAAAATTCTAAGGGGAAAAACTGTGTATTATAACACTGAAAAGTAAGGAAGATATCTTTCGGGGACAGAAACATGTCTGTGTGTATAGTACAGAGTGGAAACGATTTTAAAAATAATAGGATGGCTTGCAAATTTCTTTCTTCTGTGGAAAATATAGGTAGTAGTTGGGGGAAACTCTAATAAGACCTTCTAATATTACGGGAGGGGTGAGACTGTGGAGCAAGGCGCAGCACTGATGGGCGAACATGGACACAGCTTCTTGAAGCAAGAGGCTGTTGCGGACAGTAAGTGAGGGCACAGGATTCTTCCTGGGTTGGGCGGCCACCCATAGGTCAGATGCCAGCGGGATGCAAAATACCTGCATCATAAAAACGTCCCTAGAACTTGGAAGAACAGGAAGAAAGCAGGCAAGGCAGCGATTTAGTTGAAGCCACCTTGAAAAGCACATTCAAATACCCTGGGGAGGACTTCCTTCGGATTCAGGATCCTATGGCTTGCGATAACCCACAGCTCAGAAGAGAATCTCCCTGGAAAATCCAAAGGACTGCTCCTCTGGGTCCCCCTTTCCAAACGGAGAGCAAGAAAAGTAAATCAGTGCCTGACTCACCAGCGTAGGACCCTCCTGTAGGACATCACAGGAAGAACGCCGGAGCTGCCAGGCTGGAGGAGCAAAAGCAATTTGACAACAGAAAAGACTACAGTGAAGAAAAGCCAGAGTTGTCTTTGCTTATTTTTTTTTTCTTCAGGCTGGATTGTTTTTCTCAGCTGCTCACTGTGTCTCTGACTCCTAACTATCCTTCAGCTAGGTCACGTGGGTCCTTCCACAAAGTGCCATCCATGGTCCCGCAATGCAATGACTCCCCTGCCTTTTACAGGACGTGGAACCTGTGGCATCGTGCTCCTTCCAGCCTGCCCTGCCGTGTGACCGGTACTGTATGACGGGTCCTCCCCTGAGGTGCGATGTGAAGTCAGTGGGGTCACAGACAAGACTCTACCGAACCCACTGTGTGCAAAGCACCGCGCATCCCGTTTTTCACAGACCTACAGCAAATGTGGGGGTTTGGGGGTTTTGTCTTGTTGTTTTTTTTTTATTTTTATTTTTGTTAGCTTTTTTAGTTAGCATGATTAGAAGCAGATGTTCTTAGGATAGGTCTTTCAGGGCACTGTGGATGTTGACAGTGGTATTCGCTGGGAAGGAAATTTGATGCAGCTTCTCTTACCTGTGCAAAGGAAAATCTAGCTTTGTTAAATCCCAAATCACCCACGTTCTACCTCAACTGTGACTCTTGGGAATTAATGTACGAAACCTCACACAGGGTCTCGCCTCTCCATCCATATAGCAATTCGTTTTGGGGCAGACAGCAGGTAAACACCGCAGGAGACAGTGATTCAGGGCCCAGAAAGTGCAGGAGGGAAAGAGTCATTGACCTGTCACTCGCTGACTTTAAAAGAGTGGTGTTTCTAAGACAGAAAAAAAAGAAAATCTTCAGAAGGAAAAATAAGCTGGGCCAGGTTCCTTACCCACAATAGAGATCCAACAAAACCTAGAACCCAGCACTTGGGGGCCACATATGCCATCCTCCCCGGTGCCCTCTGCACTCCAGCCTCAGGGCCTGGTCCCTGATTCAAGTTGGCTCAGGCCCTGGCCTGGCCAGTCTCCAGATCTGCCTGTGCTTCCCCTGCCTGGGCTGTCCTCACCTCAGTCCACTTCATGGTTCATTTGTCCTGTTTGAGACTCTGTCACTTTCTCAGGGGACCTTTCCCTCACAGACCTTCTTAACTCCCACCACCCAGCCTGCCACCGCAATTGCTATCCCTCTTCCCCTTCGGTAACAGAAGCTGTCATCATCTAGCACATTGGACGAGGCAGCTGCTCTTCTGTGCTCTGATTATTGTCCTATCCCCAGAGTCTGCAGCAGCAGCCAACACGGACCTGGTTCCATGTTTCTCTGTCTCTCTCTGTCTGTCTCCCTCTGTTTCTTTCTAGATGGATGGATAGATGGATAGATAGATAGACAGATATACATAAATGCATCTTTGCTGATAACATACATGAAGACAAGATAGGTTAAGAGCCTGCTAAGGTCGCACACCATAAACGACATTCCATGGCAGACCTTTCTCCGTATGAGTCATGAGGCTTCACGTTACCGCAGATAACTGGCTGGGTTTGCTTTCAGAATTCAGGTCAGGAAGCCACAGAGTCAGCTCAGATATTCAGGGTTCCTGAAACCAACGAGAGGGAAACGGAAGTTACTGGGAATGAAATCGAATGGCAGAGGTGATGGAGGTGATTTCCATGGCCAATCTCAGGAGCAGGAGCTCTCACGCACGGCTTACTCTCAACGCTCTCCTTCACACCACTCTGTGCGCCACCGTTGCAGGATTTTTTCCACAACCAGCTGACATTCGCTTGCTTGCTGGAGGCCAGTTTCTACGGGAGCTTGGAGGGCAATTGAGAACCAGAAAATATAAGAATAATCAGATTTGATTTATGAGAAAGCAAATTAATTTTAAACTTGATTTTTAAAAGGATTTATCATACATTCCAACGTCAGGCAAGCATTTGTGAAACTGAGTCCATTAATTTGTGTGAACATCGTTGAATCAAAGACAAGTGACCTCACATAATTAATCCACACGGCTCAAGTAGTTTTCTCCTGTTGGCCTTAATACCAAATTTTAATTGGATACAGAAGAATTTTCAGACTTACAGTATGAATGTTTCACTATTTTTATTTCAAATTAGGGATTAGTTTTATACCAGGTATTCACTAAGAATTATTATTCATAATAAGAAATATGAATATCTTAGTGAATAGATGGCATTTGATTTTTAAAGGGTTAGGGTTAGGGCTAGAGCCAGGGTTAGGGTCAGGGTCAGGCTCATTCATCCTTAGTGCATTTTAATTAGAAAGGGTATTTTGAATTTAACGTTTTTTTAAACAAACAAAAAAAAATGTGGGGGCAAAAACTCTTTAGTTTACCACCTCAAAACATCTACCCGTTCAATTTCAGATTCATCAAAGACTTAAAGAAAGAAAACCTTCTCGGTTGAAAAGGAAAGGGTTCAAAGTGGGTTTGTCACCCACCCTGAGGACTAACCTGGCCAGCCCCGCTCTCCAGGGCAAGCCCCCTTGGAAATGCTCAGCGACACTGGCACTATTTAAGGCGCACTTTGCGGAAGACGTCCAAGGGTTTCTATGTGCTGACGGCTTTCCTGGGGCCGGTAGACTTTTTGACATACTTTGGTGATGGAGAACATTTCTCTAAATGTGAAGCCAAAGACAAAACCCAGAAAGGACTAAGTCAGTAGCTTTTACCGCATGAACACTTTTAAACCTCTCATTGTCAAATCACATAGAGCAAAAATGCACACACAGTTAAAATACCAAAAAATGCCACTGGCTAATGTTCTTACGTATTTGATAATGAATACCTCACTAGAAAGAAGTAAAACGTTTGAACATATTTGCCATTAAATACACCAGTATAAAATAAGTAGCATGCATATTATATCAAAAATTCAATTTTACTATTAATCAAAAGCAAGCAAATATAAAGAGCAATATCTTTATTTTAACCTCTTAATTAATATTTTCAAATGTGCTACAGATATAGTATAGTCCAAATGACTAAGCATGTGTCAAATTGAGTCCTAGAAATACTGCTACTGATTTATTTTGTTATCTGTATTTTCCACATTCACTACAATGAATATATATATTTTTTTCTAATTGGAGAAACTCAATTTATAGCCGGTAAATATTTTAATGAACTTATTAAGCACTTCATTTTGTTTGGTTTCCCTAACGCTTTATCGGGCCACAGTACGCCCATGAGATGAGCTTAATGAACATAAACATTCAAGAAGGTTTTAAATGTCTCTGTAGGAAAAGGGGAAAGGCATTTTGATCTGTGACAAATTGCTTTGCCACTTACTCAAATTTATATCAGTCCTCAAACATTTTGCTAATAAAAGGTGATCCTAAGAGCTACGCTATCTGAATTGAATGAGATGGAAATATCTTCTGGGCCAACTACCTTCCAGCGTTTCTGTCCCATGTGCTCCGAATTAGCCCTGCAATTTCTACACCTGTCATCTAAATTTGCTTAGGTATTTCAAAAGAATAGGCACTGCTGATTTTGTTATTCTATGCTTGAATCAGACCTTATGAGCTGAATTGTAAAGTAAGAGAAGCCGCATATCACATGGAAAACAGTTGAAACTATAGAGGCAACTGCTAAAGAAAGAAAATCAGTATGAAACATGAAGTTAGAAAGTGCGTGTTAACGAGACTGTGCAGTATTTGGTGCCGAATCTTCACTGATAGCACACGATTCTCATGTGAGATTAGATTTACGCAACACCCAGACATGTATTTTCACATGAATTTTTTAAATTACTGATTCTAGATAGTCATTTTATTTGCATAGCTATTGGTGATCTTCCTGTAGAATTTAGGGTCAGGTAGCCCGGTAGACGGTGCGGGAAGACCGCATTGTTTTTCTATTGCCGCACAACAAGTCACTACACTGCGGGGGCTGAAAACAACACAGTCCCCCCCCCCGTGCTGCTCTGCAGCTTCCGAGGGCCTGGTTCCAGGCACAGGTTAACTGGTCCCCGCTCAGCTTCCTGCCAGGCTGCGACCAGGGTGTTGGCCAGAGCTGCGACCTCATCTGAGTCTCACAGTGCTCTTCCAAGTTTGATGATGTCGTGGGCGGAATTCAGTTTCTTGCATCGATGCCTGACTTGTTGGTGGCCTAATCTAATGTGCCTCCAGACTGCGTTCAGCATCACGCACCTCTCCTGAAGTCACTACGCATCAGCCGGATCGGTCTATTCAGGCTTCGCTAATTCTCCCTTTGTGCACCTGTCCACAAACTTGGCTTAAACTCTTCAATCCTCGTATCTGCTTCTAACAATCTTTCCTTTCCTTGAAGTCTGACAGCGAATGCCACTCCTCTCCAAAAATGTCCTTCCAGGTTATCAAGGGTAGATGTTATTCTTTTATTCCAAAACAATTGCCTTGTATTTATTTTTAAAAGTCTATTACCTACATCTGATGACATCTTGAATACATAGAGTATATATTGACAATTGGACCACCAACATCTTTTTGGAGGATGCTCATCTATGAAATTCCAGTGAAAAGAACAGAGATGGGGAAAAGCCACTGTGTCCTAAGAAATGTTGGTTCAGCCACAATCTCAGGTCAGCGCACAGAGGACTTCTCAGAGACTCTGGCCACATGACATGTCTGATCACTGGGATGTTTTCCCACCCTTCACCAAGGGTCAATAGAGTCCTTCCTTTCCTCCTTCCTCCCCTTCCGCTTCCCGTATCACAGGTCCAACACATTTTCAAAAGGAAGAAGAGAACAGATTTGCAAACCTCCCCCCATTAATTTTTTACCGTTTTATTAGATTGGGGTGACCTGCATTGGGGTGACATGAGTTAATAAAATTATATAGGTTTCTAGTGTACAATTCTATACTGCATTTTATGCATAGTGTAGTGTGTGCTCACCACCCAAAGTCAAGTCTCTTTCTGTTTTATCCCCCTTCACCCTCTTCTGCCTCACTCTGGTAATCACCACGCTGTTGTCTGTGCTGGTGAGTGTTTTGTTTTTGTGCTTAATCCCTTCATTTTTTTCACCCAGTCCCTCAACCCCCTTCCCCACTAACACCTGTCAGTCTGTTCTCTGTATGAGTCTGTTTCTATTTTATTGGTTTATTTTATTTATTAGCATCCACATATAGGTGAAATCATATGGTATTTGTCTTTCTCTGACTGGTTTATTTCACTTAGCATAATGCTCTCCAGATCCCTCCAAGTTACTGGGTAAAATAACATTTTCTTCTTTTTGAGCTGTGGTACATTTACACAATGGAATACTACATTATTATTATTATTATTATTATTATTATTATTATTATGCTTTGGTATAAGAGACACAGGAGTGAAGGAGTTTAGGGGACTTTGCTTTCTCCCATGGGTGCCACTGTTCCCTTTCCTTACACCTGCACCGCAAAGCAGGCTTTCTTTTCTGTCTTACTGGGACTCCAGACTTTCCTGTGAGGTTCTGAGAAGGTGTGAGTTTCTCTGCGGCTGCAGTGCCTAGGATTTCTTTACTCTCACCCCGGCCCACAATTGGCCTTGAGTAATTCACTGTGAATTTTAACAGAATTCTTTTGACCAGCTCACATTTTGCCCCCTGTCTGCTCAAGGGAAGCAGGTGACCCAATCAGGTCACTTCCTCGTCTCCTTGGAGGTGTTGTCTTCTGTTAGTTGATTGTCTTGTCCATGGCTCTCTAGCAGATTGAAGACAGTTGCGGTTCTGTGGATTATTCGGGATTTTGTCTTGTATCTGTGGAAACTTTCTATATTTTTAGTAGAAGCTGCAGTTGTCACATGTTTAAAGCCAATAAGCAAAACTGAGTTAAGCCTGTTGTCAGAGAAAAATCACAATCTCACATTAGTCGCAAATCGACACAGAAGACTTCAAACTCACCCTCATTCTCCTTCTCATTCATCAACCACTGTGATTCTCTGCTATTTTTAGGTATAGAATTTCCTACACTGGGTTTGCTTCCCTTCGGAGAACGCATGCCTTCCGGGATCCTCAGCCCAATGCGCACCCAAGCTCTGGCACCTGTGAAGCGGAGGGCTTAGGTGGGACACCTCTGGGCAGAGGCTGCGGACCCCGTGCTGGGAGACCGTAAGTCTGCTGCACGGAGCAGAGGGGATCACCTCCCAGGTCAGTGGTGACAACGTCCCCTGCCCAGGTGCAAGGACAGTGAGAGCGAGCGCCACACGGCAGGTGGTCTCTGTGTTCGATGAGGCATAAAGTGGCACAGGTGGTGGTTCTCACCTTGGCTTCAAAAAAGGGGGGCATATTGTCCTTCCTGGGATCGAAAGAGTTGGACATTTGCCCTCCGTGGGAGTGCTGGATTCGGGGGTTCACTCTAGGAAGCCTGAGAGACACTTGCTTCTGAAAAATGTGTGGGGCAGTGACTGTGACATGCGTATCAAGTATATAATCCACAGACAGAAAGCGAGGGCACTGACGCTCCATCTTATCTCACGGTGTGCGCCTGGCCTCCAGCCACAGAAACTCAAGCATCTGAGCAAACTTCGCACGATTCCGAGCTGTGGTGAGTCATGAGCTATTTGTAAATACACCCGAGTCTCATTGCCACTGTGTGAGTGCATGTGCGTTATTTGTGCTCATTAATCAGGAAAAGGGAGCAGATTTAGTAGGCCAGGAGGGGAAGAAAGGCCAATTAATTACCTTCAGGTGAGTGGTGCTTGGGAGGCCTGAGCAAGGCGGCACTGAAATCATCCTTTTCTGTGTCCTGAAAAGCCTGCTGGAAAGGAAGTGCATCAAAAACGCCATCTTCTTGATGGAAAGGAAGATAATCCACTGACCAGTTTTATGAAAACAGAAGAGCATAGCTTCCCGTGATATTTGAAGGGCTTTAAAACTGGAGAGGAGATAGCATTTACTTAAAAGCAGACGACAGCGAAGTAATTAAAGCGTGGTATGGGCCAGACATTCCCTTTATTGGCAACACTCCGGAACTAGACCATTGTATGTATGTATGTATGTATGTACGCATGCATGCATGTATGTATTTAGCGAAGCCTAGAATTGAGAAAGGGGACTTGGACTCTAATGTCAGAAGAAGAGGGAAGGAAAATGAACTGTAATTACACTTAAGGTGAGGATGGATGGTAAGAATGGCCGCCCTGACGCACTGTCCCGAGCACATCTGTGAAGCCGGGTGCCGAATCCACGACCCAGGAACTGCTAGGGAGTGCGGTTTGTGAGCTTAACCTGGAGAATTCCAGCCATAAATTCCTCGGTAGATGACAAGAATGAAGAGGTCTGGCTCTTTTATTTGAAGCTGAAGACTTGCCTGTGTGCCAAATATGCTCTCATTTGCCTAATAGAACTTTAAGAAGGACAATTTACACGTCCCGTAATGAATGAAATTGTACAAACGCCAGTTTGCAGACTGTTACTGCAAGCCCATGCAGTCTAGATTCCGGTGATGTCATCTGTGTAACGTATGCGGTCGCACGTTTGCTGCGGAGCTGCACTCAGGCATAAATGGGGTGGTGCTTGTGAAGTCCCTGAGCAGAGCAGATGATCAGAAATGGATGTGGCAAATATCATTATTTTTCTCTAAATTGCAGCGGTTTATAATGAGTGGAACCATCAACAACATTTTTTCGACAAGAGCCAGTCCATGTACATCTGCAGAAAGACAAGGTCATTGCTGATGAAGCGTGTGGCAGTGACCCTTCGGACCCACTGGATACAGGCCTGGAAGCATCACCGTACCGTAGGAGAGACCACACGTAAAGAGCAGCGCCGGGGGAGGGGGGGCGCTAGGCTGCGGAACATCAGTGCAGTTCAAACAAAGGCAGACCTCGGCTGTTTGACTGACACTCAGTTCATTCAAACGAGCTGCCTGCAGAGCAGCCCCGAGTCCTCAGGGAAGGGCACCCGCCCTGGGCGCTCACTGCGCCTGAGAACGGCCAGGCCTGTGTGTTCCTGAGCATCTGCTTTCTCACAGTTACAGAGAAGTCTTCCGCCTTCCAAATACTCCTGGAAGTAGTCGCTTCTCCATCCTAGTGTCCCCTTTGCCACTGTTTCCCGGCATTGTGGTAGCTTAAGGGCCTGGGATTGACAGCATAAGAAATGCATATTAAAATCAATAAATTGACTATATTTACATTAAAATTTTAAAACAATCCATCCTCAGTGCAAGAACCTATATAGTGATTATCCGGAGCTTGGCTTTGGTACTTTGGTATTTTAATCATTCACATTTACCATAAATACCTGTTGGCCACCTACAGCAGGTGCATCATTGTCCTGTACACTAAGGGTATTGTATAGACCCATGTGGGATACACATTCTGAAGGAATGAGTAGCAACTAATTAAAATACAATACTATAATCCTCTATAATTTTGACTATTATTACTACAATGAAGGAAAGCTACAAAGATGTGAGGGAAAAAATAATACAAAAGGCAAAAGAATATATTTCTCAACCAGAATGACCTGTGGTTCTTGTAAGAAATGAAAGTCCTGGGGGTTCAATCCAGAGACCTGCTACATCAGAATTTCTGTAGCTCTTACAAAGAAATACACATTTTTCATAACTTTTTCAATTGTTGGACTTCCTGCTTCCAGTGAAGTTCAAGAGCAAGTGTCTTGGGCACTATAGAACAGTTTTAGACAGTGGCTAGAACAACTGATTGCTCTTCTAGGCTACAAGCTTCCAAAAGAAAATTTTTTTGTTTATTCTCTTATAATTTATAGAAATGTGATATTGGAATACGTGCATTTGCAGTTGGAAATCACGACTCACAAATGTTTTACTCCGGAAACACTAAAACAGATTAATTTCAAGTGTTTAAATATCCTCTTTAAATGCATATATAATGGAAAATCTCATTATGACACTATGAACATCATTCATATTGCAAAAGGCTCATTTGACAAGAAATACGTTAATATTCTAATATTCAAAATAGAATTGGAAGAACCTGAGATTTCCATAGGACACACAGAGCTGAATAAATTCATATCTCTTTACACTTTCTCCAAAATTGAGTAGCTCAAAAATTTGAATGCATGAAACCATTCAGAACCCATGACAAACAATATTCCAAAGTTCAGTTACCCCTCAGCGTGGAAACTGGCAACCAAGTGTGGCTACTTCCAAACAGAGGCAGAAAGTCAGGCAGAGAGGAAACCAAAATAGGAAGTTGATTGCTAACGATGATGGAATAAACATAATCACATGAGAAAGAGTAGGTCTGCCCTAACTGGAGATGCATTGAGGAAGATCTGGATACAGCCAGTTCAGAGAGCTCACTGTTGACAAACTAAAATGAAGAGCCAGAAGTGTGCACCACCAAGGGTGATGACTTGAAATAACACTGATTCTAGAATAAACACACGGGCTTCTGCTCCCCGGGGTCTCGGGATGAAAGGTGAGAAGAAAGGAAATTGATTGAATGTAAGAATAACAGAAACAAAAGTATTCTCATATCAGCAGACACGCCCAAACCTCTCCAATGCTATTCTTGAACAAAACGAAAGGGCATTTTTTTAGATGTAAAATACAATAACTCACCCAAATATCTCACTGATGCCATAGAAACAGCTGTGATCTCTGGTCAAGTAAAATCTGACATTTGAAGACATCTTAAAAATGACGAAGATATTCAGGTAGCCTGTCACCCAGAGAGACAAAAACTAAGGTGGATTATCACTGACGAGGATATTTTCCATAGTACAAACCATGAAGCAGAGAATGATCACAAAACATTCCAACTGAATATTGATAAATAAGATTTGTAAATATACAAGAACTACTCAAATCAGACACTTAAATATTATAAAATAAGAAAAGGTTTAGCTAAGCCTCCTAGGGAAAAAAAAAGACTACATCCCATTTAAAGGAATGTAATCAGAATGATAGAAGATCTTCCAAAGCGAAAATCAAAACACAACAACAGCGATGCTTTCAGGGGAGTGCTGGAAAGAACATGTGAGCCAGGGGTTGTACATGTAGTCAGCACATGCTTCCAATTTGAAAACTGTAGAAAGGCATGTGTAACATGCAAAAACTCAAAAATGTTTGCACTCAAGAGCCCTTCTTAAGGAATCGGTATCATCCTTGCAAAACCGCTCTCTCCCTGTCTCACAGCCAACTCTCTCTCTCACACGCACATACCCTTCCATAATATTGAACTATTATCTTTAGTTCATTGTAGAGTCATATTTACAAGCAGGAGTACCTTGTTTATATGTTTGTTATAAGCCCTACCCCTCTCTTATTCTCATCTCCATTGAGTTGCAAAAATATTACTACTGCTCCCATGGGTGGCACACTGCCTCTTCTCCTTCTTGAGTCTCACAAATCCAACCAGACACGGAATGATCAAGAAGAGACACAGAGAGACGGTGGTAAGGGACACAGGAAGAAACTGCTAATGGAGACGCCAAAGCTGGTGAGAACTATGGGTAGAGAGGAAAATAGGGCAGCAGGGAAAATAGAAAAAGCAGTACCACAAAAAGGAAAAAAAAGGGAAAGAGAAAATGTTGGACACAAAGAGAAAAAAAGGAAAAAGACAAAATGAACGGACACAAAGTTAGACATATTTTTATTTGTGAAATTGCCCCAAAAGGTCACAGGAATGTAGCGGCAATCACAATTTCCACTGGCCTTTTGCAGACTCCCTGGGGCCTGTGTAGGTCACGCATCTGGGTGACCCAGCAGGTTGCTTCTGACATAATTGGGACCCATGTGCAAGAAAAAACCTGGATCCAGCCACCATTAAAAAATACCCCTTCTGCTTATAAAAACATTACATACTTCATGGAAGAATTCAGTTAACTGTTCTGCTGGTAAGTAATATATAAGCATTAGACTCCAGGACTCCGACTTTTCCACCTAACACCTTATTCATGAAGGTGAACATGCCTCGTAAACACACACCAGTAAGTCGCTCTTTCTCTCCATTGATTAGTCATGTCACCCCTCAAGATGGGCTTCTCTCAGTTAGGGCCCTGTTCTTACTGATTGCAAATACTTATGATTCCTGTCCAAATGGAATAAAATCTGATCTGTCATTCACATTCTGGGTGCCTCTATATTGCTTTGAAAGTTGGAAAACATTCTTGATCCTTATCTCTTCTCTGCACTGATTTCCCGTGTATTAATGCATTATAGTATCAACAAGAGAATAAATAAGTTAACCAAAGGAGGAGAATAGAGAGCTCAGGAAGGAAACAAGGTATGTATGTATGGGGACTAAATACACAATAAAGTTGACATAAAACGATGAGTTTTTTTACATGATGTTCGGAAAACTTCTGTTGAGTTACAAGAACACAAATATCAACTTTAGGGACATTACATTTTTATTAGGCTTTGTATAATTTTATCTTATTTTTATTTTAATTAATTTCTTCATTGGAGATTGTTCAATTATGGTAGCTCTTATAAAGCGATTTTTGGCCTAACCAGAGAAAACAAATTGTACAGAAGAGTCAAAATCTGCTTGCATATGCTATTTTTACAATTGTTGAGGCAGACGATGATGGATCCTTCAGTAAGACAGAAACAATGTTTGCTGAGAAACTAAGAGAAATGCCAGCAAAAAAATGCAAGTCAAGGGCAGTCCACAGGTAAACTGAGTCAGCAAATGCCTGGACCGAGTCCGGGAGGTGAGGAAGAAGGTGTAGCGTAAGAAGCACCAGAAGATCGTCCTGTTTCTCTCCTTGAAGGTCATTGAATACTCTTACCCTGTCCTACTCGTTCTCTTAAAACTTTCTCTATGGACAGTCTTCTGTCTGTGTGTGACTCGATCTTCTGGCAGGTCCTCAAAATTTTCAGACATACCATGCAGTAAATGTGCTTTGGTTACTCTCAGATAAAGAAAGCTCAAGTCCAGTTTATCGTGTAACTCCAAGTCTTCTTTCATTCAAAGCTTCTCACCGTGGTCTCCCACCCCCAACACCCCTGCCTCAGGTGCATTTCAACCTTAGATACCCAGATGGGATGGAAGGGGTTCTTCCTGCCCCTGCCTGTCTAGGCTCGGCCCCTCATCTGCTCTGAAGAACTATTTCTGTTCCCAGACAGAGAACATTCTCCTCTCACTTCGGAAGAGAGACAAGGGTAGTATCTGCGTGTGATTGATTGAACGCTTGCAATCCAGAGTCATTGCCTCTCAATCACGGCATGTTCTTAGGGTTTCCTGTAGTAAGTAATTAATGTAAAAGAAATTTAAATCAATGAGATCACCAGGTAGAGGGAACTGAGCCGGAAGAAGTGAGCCGAGAGGAGAATTTGGAGTCACACAATGTTATTGAGAAAAGATTGATGAAGTCAATTATTCCAAACCCTAGAGACTTTGTATCACTCCCTGAAGACTCATCCTGCCTGCTGCATGCTGACTCCGTGGTTAGTTCCTGGGAAAATTGTCCCCATAAATACATTGCAATCCTCAAATAATAATGACCAATCAGTCAGAATGTGAACTCTTCAAGGCCTTGTTCCTGCTGCTTTATGCTTATATTTTCAGAGTTTGGTATGAAATTACTTAATAAAAATATTATTGGGACAAAATAAGGTGAATTGCTTATATTGTGACAAAATTTACATTAAATATGCTTTTATATTCTCTTTTTTGTAATGGTTCAGTCACACAATGGATAAAAATGCATTTTTATGGTCAATATAGGAATCAAGCATCATTCTAAAACTTGTCTTTGGGAGAAGGGCTGTGAGCTGAAAATTCGATTTATTAAAACAATCTTTTGAAATATGCTCAGTTTGTGAATTGGGGGATGCTTATATGTGCTTATCACATCAAAAAGAGAATATGTTCTCCAATTAGAGATAAAAAAGAGAAACAAAGTAGCATTTCCAGAAAACTGAATAGGCCACCTGAGATTTAGACATTTGAAAGTGTGTGCTTTTCCATGTGATATTATTAAAATACAGGGTTGAAGCCAAGTCTTTGGCTTTTTCCTCTTTCAGTGTCTCCTCCGCTCTGCTTTGAAAGCAGTAGGCTCATAAAATGCAACTGACCTGATTTAATCTTTCATTTGAATGTAGCACATGTACCATTTATACTTGATTTTACTTAAAGAGAAACAACCACATTATTCTCATAAAATCTACACTGTGAAATTCTTCCAAATCGCCATAGCAGGTTCCTAATGCAACACTCACGCAGCTTCCAGCTGCCTGGGAACAACCACTATTTTTAGAAAAAAATATTAAAAATGTTTAAAACAAGGAAAAACATGAATGATTATAAAACAACATATTCTAATTATAAAAGAATGCATTGTTTCAAAGAATTCAAATTCTTGATAACCCAATTTCCAACCAATCAAAGAGGTTGAAAAATAAGTTCACTGACGACAAGGAAGGGGCATTTTTAATTTTATCGCCTTACTTGTACGTCTCGACTTTGGACATGACATTCCCTGCAGCAGCGATCATGTGTTGTGGTCACAGCATGCTTTTGAAGTGACAACAAATGGGAGAAATGAAAAAAATAAGTGAATGGGTCACCCTAAAGTTAGTGGAAAATATGATTATATATATGCCCGGCACACAGTAGGGCCTCAACAAATGCTAATCATTCTTCATTCTATTCAATCTGGTAATTAGGTGGAAATGAGTAAGTCACAGATAAAGTCATGCTCTCAAAATATACTTACTCTATACATTTCTGTAATATTAACCACCAAGAGGCATAAACCCTCACACCAAAGAGCCACTGTAAATCCAGAGAAAAAGTTGAGAAAGATTAGAGAGTGTTGTGCTGCAGGGCTCACAGCGAAGCACTTAGATCCCATCATCGCGCCCCCAGAATGTCGACCCCCCTCTACACCTCATTTCCCGGCTTTCTCCGGCTTCTCGCGGGAGGGCCTGGTGTCCTTCCAGCCGAGTGCGCTCGCGTTGCCTTCCGGAAGCCGGTGTCTCCTAAACGTACACAACCACCTTGTTAAGAGTAATGCTGTAAAAGCAGTAGTCAATGCTGGCCGAGAAGTTTCTGGAATGCATTTTTATCTTTATGGAGTTGCCTCGGATGTGGATGAATGAAAGAACCCACGGCGAGACTTGGAACGTTAAACCATTCCAAGGCATGGCTTGTCCCAGAACCCTCTGTCTCTTGAAATAATAAATAATAAAGCAACAGGAGAGGAGAGGGCAGTGGCAGATTTCTGAGTATTAGTATCAAGAAAACATGGTTTTTTGCATGTGGTACATGTGACATATTTGTCTTGGACACACTCATACATAACACAAAGAATGCGTACGCAATGAAATATCCAATAGCCCTCTACACGTCATTCAGCCCTAAAAAAGAAGGAAGCCTTGCCGTTCTCAACAATATGGATGGACCTGGAGAGCATTATATGCTAAGGGAACCAGCTCAGACCAAGAAAGGCCAATGTCGTGTGTGGAACAGGAAAATCCAAATGGAACCTAACGCATCGACACAGAGGACAGATTGCTCACTGCCAGTGATGGGGGAGAGAGTGAGGGAAGTGGGTGAAGATGGGCAGAAGGAAAAAACTCCATTTACAAAGTCAGCCGTGAGATTGTCTCGCATAGCACGGTGATGAAAGCTGGTAATAATAGTGCAATTGTGTATCCGATTGTTGATAAGACAGCAGATCTTAAAAGTTCGTATCACACACACAGAAAATGGCAGCAGGTGTGGTGATGGCTGTTGACTAGAATTAGTGTGGTGACCGTTTCTCAATATATACAAATATTGAATTATTGCAATGTACACCTGAAACTTTAGAGGCCTAACAACTTAATCATCAGCATCCTGAAAGGCCATGACACATTTTTATAAGTGCAAACTTCCAGTTGTGGTTGCCAAGATGCAAAACCTGAAACCTTTAGAGACGGATAAACAATGAAGTCAATTTTTGTTGTCGTTGGACTAAGATTTCACGCTGGAGAACATTCTTCGGTGGTGCCCAGTGTGCAGGCCGACTTCATGGACTTTGTGGGGGTCTCCCGAAGTGTTTCCACATAGAATCCGCAGCAAAATAAACATCGAGGTGGCTGCGCACTTCCAATTTTCCCAGGAAAATCAATTTCAGTCTGTAAATGACCAAGCTCTGGGATGATAATTAAATCAGAGTCTATGAATCTAAGTTCAGATCCAAGTTTCAAAATTAAACATTATTTGTTACAGGGAATACAAACTCTTTTGTCATTTCCTGTCGCGTGGCCTAATGGATTTTGAAGAACATACGTTCTCAAATTGGATTTTATGTGGAAAATTTCTGGAATCTTTAAGCAAATGCACCTAAAATGAAACTAGCGCATTTGACAGAAGCCTCAGTTATTTGGTGTGCGGGCATGGCGGAACATTGTGTTCGAGACCCTCTCCTGAAGCGGGTGACGCTGTCTTACTAGCTGCTCTCCTTGGTCTAGTCCACATGTTAAAATCAAATTTTAGTTTGTGTTTTTAGTGTCATGATTTATCATCAACAATAAACAGCATAAACCAAGCAAGTATTTGGTACAGATTTTAAGACATTTCTAAAATAACACTTTGGAAAAAGCAGAATAAAACTGTGCAATCAAATAGCAGGTCCCCTCATTCGTTTGCTGATTTCTTGCATAAAATGCAAATATCCGAGCAATGTTGAATGCTATCTGGAAAAGTAGCCTTTCATTAACATTAAAAGTTCATTAAATGTCCCTGGTTGTAGAGAAACAGAAGGTTAGTGAAACATACTTATGTCATATATTCTACTTCCAAATTGTACTTATAAACTATTCATCTTTTATGCGTACTGCAAGATGTATTTTAAAAACAAACACCTGCATATAAATTCAGAGAAACTTTGTGCCAACTCTCTAGCTATTCCTGAGTAGTTCTTCCTTAGCTATGGTTTCACTCAAGTGCCATCCTGCAGAGAGCTCCGAGTTCATGGGTCTCTGGTGTGTGAGTGAGTTTAAGCTTCTGATGCATCAAGTGCTACGAACAGGGGCAATGCCGGTGTCCCAGCCTCGCCTTGGCAACCGCCACATTTCAGCATCCCCGGAATAGCTCCAACCTCCTTTCTTCTCATCACAATGGGAAACGCAGACAAATCTTTCACTGTCCCTGCTTACTTTCAAAGCCAATACAACCCACATTTACCTGTTCTGATTGTAGCCTTTTGTGTAAAGTATTAGGTAAAAAAAAAAAAAAAAAAAGGAGAACTCATGATGAATTTGAGGGAAAGGACTTTCAGGTTGAGCAGATTTGAGAAAAGGTGAGAAATGTAATTATTTGGAATAAACAAGGCAAAGGGAAAAATCCATATACTAATTTATATTTTCAAATTTCTACTTACTGATAACAGATGGGGGTAAATAGGTTAAAGAGGCTTAGTTTTCTCCCTTTTATTTACAAGTGTAGAAAAACTCAAAATGATGGTAAAATAAAATAAGAAGCTATTTATATATATTTTATAAATATATTTAGATAGTCAAATATGGGGCTGTTGTTTCATTTATAACTTATTATTGGTAAATTACCAGAATTCATGGATTTCAGCTGATAAATACCGTCAAAGAATAAACATGATTTATAAATTGTTTATTTATGATTATATGTACTTTTCTTTCAACATTTTTATTTGCAAACAAAATTTCTTAAAATATTATATTTGAGAACTCTCTTATTATTAAAAAAAAGTGACGTTTACTAGGGTTTTAAGATTCTTAGTAGAGTAATAGTAACAGTTTTATACCCAAAGTAAAATGTTTTCTCAGCTTGACTTTTTATGTGTGATTTTTCTTCAGGCTAAAAACCATTTGGGGAAGAGAAAAGTTATTTTCAAGGAGGTGCCATATTTGTTCATACTCACAATAATAAGTATAAATCAAGAAAGTGCAAAGAAACATTCAAAGGTAAAGGTTATTAGTTATTTGACATCTTAGTAAATAATAATGCTACACTTCTTTTTTTTATTTTATTTTAATTGTTGTTCTTGTACAGTTTTCTGTCTTCTACTCCCATCCCAGCCCACCGCCCCAGCCCTCCCCAGCTCCCTCCCATTTACACCCCCCCAGCTTTTGTCCATGTGTCTTTTATACTTTTTGCTCTAAACCCTTCCCCATTCCCCCTGAAATTCCCTCCCTTCTCTCTCTTACAAAGAATGAAGTTAATCAGAAGGTCTAGCATTTATTTTCCCTCATTTCAGCTTTGAAGTACAGATCCGGGTGGATCCACTTTTTCTCTAACAATTTATCTCTTCCCAACAGGGGGTAGTTTTCCCCCAAAGCTTAATGGCAGGGAGGGCCCATCGAAGAGCAGGGGCCTAGCTTCGTGAGCCGAGGGCCACCCCTGGGGAAACGACCCAGCCGGTGCTCCACGTCCGGGTCCACGGAACAACCCACTCCAGCCTTGAATATGCCCTTGAATGAAGAAAGCCTGGGAAGCCTGATGAGACTCAAAATGGAAAAAGAGACGATTCTGGGAGGAATAACCGGATACAATGAGAAAAAAGCACATCTGCGATATTTAAAGGGAACTTATTGAGGGTGGGCCCCGGCAGCATTTGGTGAGCGTTCTGCACCGTTCTACCTGGCGCAGCCACAGGAGGAAGCAGGAACAGCTCAGGGTAGCAGAGCGCTCCCTCCCCAGGCCCTGACTGCTGAGCCCTTTGCCATCTCTAACGAATACCTGGTCCCGGGGACGGGGGAGAGCATCCCTTTCCAGCCAGCAAGGTCAAAACACCAGAAATATACAGAATACAAAAAAAAAAAAAAAAAAGATAGTACAGGAATTTTTATTATTTTCTACTGATTCAGTCCTGGGAAATGTGATTTTTATATCTATCCGGAAATGCTAATGAGCACTATGCAAAACATAGAACACAACACATGCTATTCTCTTTTCAGAAAGACGGAGGGGGAGAGAGAAACATCAATTGGTTGCCTCTTGCACATGCCCCAAACCACGAACAAGCCCGGAGCCCAGGCATACGTGCTGACTGGGAATTGAACCGGCAACACAGCACTCTCTAGGACCAGGAGGACACCCAGCCAACTGAGCCGTGCTGGTCAGAGAAACAGATGTTGGTTGTGTTGTGCAAATCACCTTACTCTGAAGTTACTGAGTGGATAGCAGTGTTGGTGCAGGAAGTCCAGGGGCTCGGAGCAGACGCGTGGGGTGGAGAATATGTTCAGGGTGGGCCGGCCGTGACTGAGGCAGAGATGGCTGTCTCTAAAAGAGCGGATGCTTCAGACGCCAACAAGAAGGAACAGGAGTGGGGCCTTCGATGCCCAGTAACTGAAGGAAGCTCGCCACGTAAGAGGATTGTAACAAGCAGACCACGCCTTGATCTCAGGTGGCCCTGCGTGGTGAGACAGCCGGGACAAGACCCACGCCTGGGAGTAGACGCTCCTCCAAGAGATCCCTGGGACACCGGGGCCCCTGGGGGAGGAGGGGACAGGGACCTACTGTAGCGAGGCTAGTCCAGAAACAAATTCTAGAGTGGTTCCCCGTTGACCCGCAGATGAAGAAACGCACCTTCACGGTAGAGATTTGTCCCCACCTACCCAAAGTTCCACAGAATGGCATAAATCACAATTACATCCTGTGACATTTACAAATGTGTAAATCTTGGCTGGGAGATTGTTAATAATGGGAACTTTCTTCACTCCAGTCGTCTCAGGATTGTGTCCCTGAATGTCATCTGCAAAATCTTAATGTCGGAATAAATAACAAACTCTGTTACAGCAACACTGGATGGACCCGTGCACGCTCAGGCCAGTTCTAGCCAAAGCATCCAATCACCAGAAATCCGTGGCCAAAATCGGCCCTATACCCTGCAGATAAAGCCTTACTCTGATTCAAACGCCAGTCGGCTCACAACAATTACCTTAAATGATGAGCATTCAGAATCACTAAAGCAGAGCACAAGTGGGTTTACTATGATCAATGAGAATCCACTGGGCTGTAAAAAGGGTTCCATCAAACTGCAGGCAAAAATACATCATTCGCTGTTCTCTTACACGCACACTGAAGTATCCATGACAACGCACAAAGGTTAAGAAGCCACTGCGTCCAGTACCATGGATCGGCAATCCATCCAGTTACTGGAAAGCTTCATGGGTAAAGAAAACCTCGCGTGTAGCTCTAAGACAGCAGAGGAGCACACGGTGGAGAATGGGAGGGGGCGTGCATCCAGCTGAGTCCAGTTGCTTCCTGGAGGGATGACACGCGTGACCCACTGCTGCGAAGTGCTCACGATATGCCAGGTGTTGTGCTGAACGCGTTGCCTTACCGAGTCCTCTCCCTACCCAGGGAGGTAGGGACTTACTATTATACTCAACAGACCAGTGAGGAAAGAGAGGTTAGGGAACTCAACTATAGTCGCAGCTAGGAAGTGGTAAACCTGGAAAGTAAGCACTTTGGTGCGGAACCTACGCTCAGCTAGAAGCCCGGCTCAGAAACAGGGCCTTGCAAAGGTTTGGAGGCTGATGCTACAGCGGAGGACAGGTAGGCTTTCTCCATTAGCCAAGACCACCCCTCCCTCTCATCCCTCTGCAAGATGACCATGTGATTAAAGAGATTATTACCTGTGCACAGACGGGAATGGATGCTACTCTCAAAAGTTCAGAATTGGAAACAGAAAATCTCTAAGGGAGAAAAATGGAGGATAGATCTTAAGAGATTGGGTACTTAATTTACTGGGCTTCGTAAGAAGAGATCTACCCCTTCAATATTTAAGTATTCGATGAACAGCTACTGCTTTAATTTTTCCAAGGGGTATCTTTTAATCTCTGTTATCTCTTAAGCCTGAGACTTGCTTTCTTACTCCTGCTGCAGCAAGATCTCCTGCATGGCATGCGATTTCCTCCAGTTATATCCCTGTCTGATAATCTTGTTCGAAATGGATGTGGAGGAACAGGTGCGAGCAAAGTTCTCGCGCGTAAATGATGGCTGAAAAGACAACCCGCTCTTAGCAACGGCATTGGCGGGTGTGTCCAGGGTGGCGCGGTGTACCCACCAGGAGCAGAACAGGGCGGTGCTCCCGGACGTGCAAGCACAGGGTGCTCCTCACACTGTAAGTGCCTGCAGAGCTTCTGAACATGCTGGGTTTCCATCAACCGGGGCTTCCACCGGCAGCCCTAATATGTATGCACGTGTCCTGCTTTTATTTATTAATCTGTTGTTTGCAACAAAACGCCCTAACTGGCCTGCTGGAGAATAAATTCCTCCACTTACAATGAAGTGCATGTTCATTACCTACTTCCCAAAGAACTCACTGAGCACCTGCTAGGTGCTGGGGAGATCAGTGTATCAAGATGAGACGCACAGCTGAGTAACGCAAAGACCATGTTAAGGAAGCTGAGGATAGAAGGTGAGCATAAGAAAAGTGATTTGTAGCGCAGTTAATTCCAATATAAACAGGGAAAACACAGAGGTGGCATGAGAACATATTAGAGAGTCAGAAAATTCAAGTGCTCAGAAGGGAGTTTGGAATTAAGAAAAAAACATTGGGGGAGAAGTAACAGCCTATTGAGTGAATTTACATTTTAATTATGAAAAGTGGGAGAACAGAGCTCTGCTGAGATGGCCACGCAGATGCGAATCCCTCTCGGAGAGAGACATCCTGGCACCTCCAGGGAGCTGACAGTGGTTCCTGAGTGGCAGTTACCTAGACTGTGAGGTGGGGGTGGGGCCAAGTCCGGGAAGAGCCAGGAACCAAAGATCTGGATAAGCTGCTGGACCGTTGGGAGCAGAGATGAGCTCTTATCAGACCAGGGACCAAGGTCAGCAGGCATCCCATGATGCAAAAATATATAAACTGAAGAAAAGATAGAAAGCCAACCAAATTTTGGTGACAAGCTGTGCACATCAGACATAATCTCAAATTAAAAGTAAGGAGATTTAATTCTGTGAGCCACCAAGGGGAATTTTAGCATTTGCTCATTGAATGGCATTTAGCACTGCGTTCCAACATAAGCTAAAGTCCGAGAGAAGAAAAGGTGAGCAAATAGAGGGAAACCACACAATAAAGCCAGCGAAATACAATGAACATGAAATAATACAGAGAGAAAAAGAAGCTTCCAATACGAAGTTTTGCTTCAGGGAAAGAAAATACATTATAGAAAACATCTTTTTTGTAATCTTGATGGAATTCAGGGAGAAATGAACTCTCCCCAACAAGATAAGAGTGATACAGTGATTGTATATATTCATAAACATCTCTAAGAAATATGTGACATTCTGATAGGAGAATGGTTTTTCAGGGACTTGGAGACCAGGGTGTGAGAGTATTAGATTTGCCCATTATTCACTTTTCTCCATAAAAAAAGTCAAGGCCTGGGAAGAATTTCAATTCCATGCATATATAAGCCAAGTAACATTGGCCTCAAACACTGGAAATCAAAGTCGTTTACATTGAAAAGGTGACATTTATCTTCTGTCCCAATTCGGAAGAACGATAATTTCCAGGGAAGCAAAAATTCCCCTGCACTCTGTGCTGATAGTCGGAGTTTAAATAGGTACAAGTGAAAGAAATGCCGTCATGGCAACCTGGCGTTTTTCATTTCAGAAGTATTTGAGGTGGTGAACGCACAAGACAGTACAGAGGGTGTGTTGGGAAATTGGGCTCCTGAAACTGCAACATTTTGTTAACGGGTGTCACCCCGGTAAATTCAATAAAAAGAAAAAAAGTATTTGAAAAACGATTCTACTTCCTTGAATGTGTTAACAAAAACTTACTTGTAAGGATATTCAACGATGTAGTCTTTGATTTGTAAAAATTGGAAGCAATCTAAAATTCAACAGCACGAAAATGGATTAAATAACGGGCGGTGCACCACGTGGCAGGACCCACGAGCAGCTCTCAAAGCGCAGACCGCAGACCAGGATGCGGCGTTGGACCCTCGCGTGGTCCAGCGAGAGGCGTTGTCTGCGAGGCTGTCTGACAACGCGCATCAATTATGTAACCGTCTTCTGAGCATGTGAGCCCGGACTTCATCCCGATGTTTCAGGACAGGCGGTTTTAAACTTGGCTCATTTTTCTGCATGTCAGCCACCTAGAAAATGAAAGTAGAAATATATACATATATGTATGAAAGTCTTTATGCAGAAATTCGACGTTTGCTCATCTTTTACTTCTCATCTTTTAGCATAAAATTATTTTTATAGAAAAACGATTACAGTAGGGTTGGACAGGATTCCATCACCATTTCTTTCTTTAACACAGAGAAGAATTGTGGTGTTACATCTTCCAGAACATTCTGGTTTACGTGGAAAATATACAAGCTTCTGTGCTTTGCGGCAATGACTTTATTTGCATGCTTCCCAGTGAGGCATGTGCTTTCCTGCCAAAGAGGTCCCCCCAGGAAGAAAACGCTTATTACCTGACACCAAATAAATACCACCGTTTGAAATCCCCTCCTTCCAAATCCAATTTATGGCCGATCATTTGTGATGGAGGCATTCCCCGTTATTAGTAATTTTTAATTTCTCCCAGTAAATGGATCCCAATCGTCATGTCTCCATTTTACTACCCTAATGCATCCACAGGAGCTGTAGGATGAGATGCCTGGGCCTAAAGGTTATAAGTGACTTCTTTCATGGCAAAAAGATTGCATAAAAACAAGGTGGAAGAGAAAGTCTGGCAGGGATTGACAGGGTTTGAGGACTGAATATCTGAATCACTTTTTTAAATGATTATTAATTTTTTATGGAGTATTAATGGATCCTAAAGAATGATGATACATAGATATTATTTTAATAATCACTTAATATTTTAAAGTATACATGTGTTCATTTTTCAACAGCTAAGAAAATACTGGAATTTTAGTGAGTGAAAGATCACATGAAATCTGTTGTCATGGAAATATATTTATAGAACTGTATTTGTGATAATGATGTTTCAAGAGATGTCTAGTCTAATTTCATTTTCCTGAATTGTGTATGTGTGAAGGTTTACAAAAGAAAGAAAAAGTCAGAAAGAAGTAAAGAAGTTACCAGTGAAATTATTCTTTGGTTGTAAGAGTTTATGTCATTTTTTTGGATCATACATGTGTTCATTGTTTTCCTTACAAGAAGATGTAGGTTCTTAGATTAGTGAAAATAAGTAACTGGAAGTCAAAGTTGATCATTTTGAAACAGGGTGTTAAGAGGGGGGGAACATTGGAGTCCTCAGGAGTTTATCTGAGCACACGTGAGTGTGCACCGGACAGAACCCACCTGAGAGTGGGCGGGAGCGCAGCACCAGCAGGAGCCCAGAGAGAGCTTTTGGTAGAGAAGATGCTGAAGCAAAGCAAGGGGATGATTTCACTGGCCAGAGCCTGAGGGGTGGCCTTGCTGGGGGAAAGCCTTGTGGGCTGCACTTGATTGGTTCTTCTTCACTGGAAGCGTTTGTAGGAATTGAGGGGCTCAGGTTTCACGTTGCCTTTGCAGGCTGTGAAGATATCGGAGCCACCTGAGACTTCGGCCCCCTTGTTCGGTTACTTTTGCAGGAGAAAGAAGTAACATCAGCATGAAAACAAGGTCAGAGAAAGAGTGGCGTATTTACAGGTGTAATTACATTATTTAAAAACAGTATAAATCTATCTATTGATCCACTGATTTATCATCTACCTAACTGTGATCTTTTAGCCAAACTCGCATAATACGCATCCTTTGAAGTGTGCAAGGAACATTATTACGTTGAACCAAAAATAACCCATATAGACCAAGTGTCAATAAACCTAAAGAACTGTATTAATTCACACTATTTTATTTGACCGTAGAGGAATTAGCTACAAATCAATAACAAAGGCAGCTAGAAAGCCCTGAACATTTCAGTGCTATTCGATATGTTTACGTTTTAAAGTCTCTCTCGGTATAATTGTTCAGGTGCTAGACTTCCCATCTCAAACCCAGTACCAAATATCAGTATGTTTCACACTCACTCTGCGGGGAGACTGAGCACAGGCAAAACACAGTGGCTGGGAAACCTTTTCATCAAAATATGGGGAAATGAATACATGTCGTGTAATCAGGAAGAAGGCTCCATTCAAACGTGTGATTAGTATTTAAATTAAAAACAAAAAACAAAACAGAAACTTCTGCTCCCAGTAGTTCCTTCTCTCCGCATCTGCTTATTGACGTTCAGAATCCTTTTCTCTGTCCTCGACAAGAAGCCTTCCTGGAAATAATGTTCTTCTACAAAATCCACAAATCTATATACATTCTTGCATGTGTGTGGGGGTCGTTGCATGGATGACACATGGCTGTCTATTTCAACTACAAATCAGATCACAGTATTGCCTAGACCACCAATAAATAATCCAAAATTCATAACTGTGGGTATGTAAGACTTTGGAATTATGTATACAAATAAATACCTACAATTTAAGGAAATTATCAGTGTTTTATTATTTGTATATTGGAACTGAGGTCTCATTATTTATTATAATATAACTAGCATGTATATTATACAAAATAATGTATGATATAATACCATAGCACCATACCTACACTTGGCATATGTTGAGAGCCAAGGGATACAGAATTCCAGTCGCAAAAGGGGAAGTGATGTAGACATGTGGTTTAACTCACTCATTGGGAAATACGGGCCCCACGCAGCAAAGGTTGCCCCAACATCTCCAAAAGCCCTGAGTGTACTGCTATCTTCTGTTAGATGTTTAGAGAAAGACCTACGTTAAGGCCTCCCTCCTCTATAGTGGGCATGCAAAGCAACATCCGTAGGTGTTGCATTGATATGATATGTTTCAACTTACTCAAAAAAAAGATATGGTGACTCACCAGTCAGTGGTATAAAAAAATGGGCCTACCAATTAAACTGAAGATAGCTTTAAGTCTATTTAATAGACACAATATAAATGAATTACTACTAAACTCTGAGAATATTATACCTTAAGTATGCACCGACTAACCTTGCCAGGCAAAATTAATTCTTCTGCAATAGAAGCCAACAGGAGTGAGACACTGGCTGGAAGTCAATTTCTGTGATAAAGAGGAAGCCAGGCCGTCCCAAACTGCTTTTAGTAAATTCTTTTTTGCTTCTTTTCTATCACTGATGAAACTAAATGAGTAAGAGATAAAAGTCAAACACATGCAAATGATACTTTCCCAAGTCACCCTATTCTCTTACTGAAACTAATAAATTGGGCAGTAAGAAACGTTTCTGAGGTTGTATCTTTTAAGAGTAAAGGAAAGCACAAGAGAGAAAGAAGCCTGAGCGTTCAGACCAAACCCCACAAACGAATAGTGGTATTTTACTGATATTACTGTTTGCCTAATGATTTCAATTGCCTGCCCTGGCTAATTATGTTTATGGACAGACTAGATAGACGGGAATCGAATGCTTACCCACTGTACGGACCGACCGCGTGAGCGCGGCTAGGGCGGGCTTCTCTGCCTCAGCACCGCTGAGACTCTGCCGCGGGGCTCTCCCGAGCTGCGGCGGCACTCGGGGCCTCCACCCCCTAGAGGCCAGCGGCATCCCCAGCTCCCGTTGTTAGAGCCCAAAAGGACTCCGGAGGTTGTCCAATGTCCCCTGGGGGGAGGAGCAAAATGTGGTCCTGCCTGAGCTGCAGGGCTCCAGATGCAAACTTTGAGTCAGCATACGCCTGGGATTGGGGCATTTTCCTTTAGCCCAATTATTCTCTCTCTCTCTCACACTCTTCTTCTGTCTTCCTTCTCCTTTTCCTTGTCCCGTGACCAATCTAGTTTCTCTCCAGCCCACTGCTTCAGTTAGGAAATTCATATTCCTCTATTCTCCCTGCAGAGACCTCAGCTTTCAGGTGCCCCACAGATCTTCAAGTGGGTCCCAACTGGGGTTGCTGAGGGCACACATCCTCCCACGACGTTTGAATAGAATGTTCCTAACGGGGTGTGGGCCTCAAGTAGTCCCCGCAGTCCCCGGGGAACCAGCCATGTGTTGCTCTCTGTCACATACCCTACAGCAGGGGGTGGTGTTGGGGCCGGTGGTTCTCAGCATCCGGAAACCAACCAAATCACCGGGAAGTCTTCTTAAAACACGGATGCCTGTTGCCCCGTGTGAAACTTCAAAAGGTACCAGACACTGTCTCCTAACTACTACTTCCCACACACACATTTCTGTTGACTTCCTGACTTGGCTCCTTGACTCGTAGCTATCTGGTAATTCCTTAGAAGAAATCCTCTGCACCTTCAAGCCTCCGTGCAGCTTCCTCGGCAGAGAGCAGCTATGGTTACAGGAAAAGCAGTAAGCTCAGATGACCCTTCACTCGCACCTGCTGAGTGGAGGACTTCTGGCTTCCAAAACGCATGATGATCTCAGAGATGACTTTACTGAAAAATACCAGGCAAGATGAAAGACTCTCACACCGGTTGCCACTGATTGTTAAATTATAGCTTCTTGCTGAAATCTCAAATGACCCTGCGAAGCTAGTGTTTCTTCCTAGTTTAGAGAAAATAAACAATGAAGCTCAGAAATGTAAAAGAGCTCGGCTAACTTTTCTCTCCTAGTAAGTGACGAAGTTAAACTGGTGTCTGGCTCCGGTTCTCTCCCAAATCCACCTTCTCTCCATTGCACATGCTGCAATTACATTTAGGAATGTGTTGGGACCCGCCCTGCCTGGTTTCAGGAGCTGTAAAGCCCCCAAGGCTAAGGCTGAGCAAGCGACCTTTGGACCATAAGCCACTAAGGAGACAAAACTTATCTCCCTGGCAGGGGTGCCGCTTCTGCTCCTTTTACTTTATCTGTAACTGGCCCCCAAGGCTTCATCGGTTAGCCAATGATGGGTAAGATTCCCCAAGGGGGGAACGACCTAAGATAGGCACAATCACGGGGAGCCCCGGGGAAGGACTTGGGGGGCTATAGCAAAAGGGGGTGATGGACCTTCGCCCCCCAGCTTTGACATAGCCTGAGTCCTCATTCTGTCTGCGAGAAGTCTCCTAATCTCTTGGCTGCCTAACTCCCCCTTCCTGACTTAAGCCTGAAACAATGACAGAGGGTGGTGCAGCCCTGTGCTGGAAAGGGTGGGCTCCCTGGGTGATCAGGCCTGAGAAAGAAAGCATAAAATCCTGTGAAACCTGCTTCGCTAAGAATTCTCTCAATTAAATGATAAGGGTCCAAGCAGGAAATGAGTTTGTTTCCCAAAGTTTTGTAGTCCTTTAGCTAACAGAACCTGACTCAGAATAAGCCCTCATAGTTCTTTGTGTGCTATTGTTTGATCCTTACTGCCTGACAATGATTAATGAACTTTACCTGTATTCCTGTGCAAATTGAAACCCAATAAAAGCTTGTCAAGGCAAGGGTTGGCGCGCTCTCCTCTTGTGAGAGTAGCTGTGCCGTCCCTTTTCCTCCACAAGGACTTGGTGGAATTTGTCTCGTATCTCATCCATAACGCCACGGACACTGCGGTCCAGAGTCCAAGTCAGGAACGAAGCCAAATAATCGATGAAAAATAGCTCTCTAAAAGTAACTGAACAAACACTGCTCTGTATTCATACAGAGCATAGAGGATTTGTTGAATAATTCTTTCAAAAGTGATTGCCTGTGGAACCACCAGAGATCAAGATGCTGAATACCACCTGTAGCCCAAAGTGCTGCACGTGCCTGACCCCAGTCACAAGCCCTTCCCGTCAAATGACTGCTACTCTGTCTGTCTTCTTCATGATTATAATATATCTCACCTTTATAATTTCATCACTTATGAACTATATTAAACATGTTTGCATCCTCTTTTTTTCACTCATTCTTTGGCATTTTAAAATACATTTTGTTGATTATGCTATTACAGTTATCCCATTTCTCCCCCATAATTCCCCCCACCCTGTACACCCCCTCCCACCCTCATCCTCCAACCTTAGTTCACGCCCATGGGTCATACATATAAGTTCTTTGGCTTCTATATTTCCTACACTATTCTTAACCTCCCCCTGTCTATTTTCTACCAACCCTTTATACTTCTTATTTTCTGTATCTTTTCCCACATTTTCGCTCCTCCCCTTCCTTGCTGATAACCCTCCAGGTGATCTCTAATTCTGTGATTCTGTGCCTGTTCTATTGTTTGCCTAGTTTGTTTTTGCTTTTTTTAGGTTCAGTTTTTGATAGTTGTGAGTTTATTGTTATTTTACTGTTGATAGTTTTCATTCTCTTCTTTTACTTATATAAGTCCTTTTAACATTTCATATAAGGGCTTGGTGACAATGAACTCCTTCAACTTGACCTTCTCTGGGAAGCACTTTATCTCCTCTTCTATTCTAGAAGATAGCTTTGCTGGATAAAATAATCTTGGATGTGGGTCCTTGCCTTTCATGACTTGGAATACTTCTTTCCAGCCCCTTCTTGCCTGCAAGGTTTCTTTTGAGAAGTCAGCTGATAGTCTTACGGGAATTCCTTTTTAGGTAACTCTCTATTTTTCTCTTGCTGCTTTTAAGATTCTCTCCTTCTCTTTAATCTAGGGTAACTTAATTATGATGTGCTTTGGTGTGTGCTTCCTTGGGTCCAACTTCTTTGGGACTCTCTGAGCTTTCTGGACTTCTTAGAAGTCTATTTCCTTTACCAGACTGGGGAAGTTCTCCTTCATCATGTGTTCAAATAAGTTTTCAATTTCTTGTTCTTCCTCTTATCCTTCTGGCACCCCTATGATTTGGATGTTGGAATGTTTAAAGTTGTCCCAGAGGTTCCTAAGCCTCTCCTCATTTTTTTGAATTCTTGTTTCTTCATCCTGTTCTGGTTGAATGTTTATTTCTTCCTTTTGGTCCAAACCATGATTTGAGTCCCTGTTTCCTTCCCATCACTGTTGGTTCCCTGTGCATTTTCCTTTAATTCACTTTTCACAGCCTTCACTCTTTCCTCTATTTTGTGACCATACTCAACCATTTCTGTGAGCATCCTCATTACCAGTGTTTTGAACTATGCATCTGATAGGTTGGCTATCTATCTCTTCGTTGCTTAGTTGTATTTTTTTCTGGAGCTTTGATCTATTCTTTCATTTGGACAATTTTTTGTGTCTTGGTGTGCCTGTTTCATAGTGAAGACAGAGCCTTAGGTATTCACCAGGGTAGGGCAACCCACTTTGCTGTATGTTGTAGAGAGATCTAAGAGAACAATGCCACTTGCTGGGCTCTCAGCCCACTTACAGTCACTTCCCTCACTACCCACAAGCAAATTAGGCCCTTCTGGTGCTGTTTCCCAGGTGGGTGGGTTTTTGTACATTCTAGGACCCTGTGGGTCTCTCCAACGAACTCTCCTGTGAGGCTGGGAGTTTCTCCAGCCACTGCAACCCCCACAGGTTTTTTCAGTGAGAGACTTTGAGGCTTTATTTCCTCCTGCTGGAACCCTGGGTTGCACAGTCTGTCTTGCTCCCCAGTTGTTCCTCCCAGTTGACCCACATGCAAATGTGGGGCTGCCTGCTCTACCAGTCACCAGCCACTCCAGTTCTCGAGCCACCACCTCGCCATGAGCCCTCTCTGCCCAGATGCCCATCTACACCCCTCCTACCAGTCTGAGTGGGTGGTTCTTCTTTAACTCCTCAGTTATTGGACTTCTATACAGTTCAATTCTCTGGCAGTTCTGATTGTTTTTTTTTGTTTGTTTGTTTTTAAATTTGTTGTTGTCCTTCTTTTGGTCGTGTGAGGAGTCACAGTGTAACTACCTATGCCTCCATCTTGGACAGAAGTCAATCTATGGCATTTTTCATGGACACTGTTCTATTCTATTGTAAGAATAAAATGTAATTTATCTTACTCCAGTGTTGATTCACATTGAGGTGTATAAAATTCCCCGCTATTACAACGAATGTTCCCAAACATGAGCTGTCACATATAGAGTTTGTTTTACAGTCATGTGGTGCCCTACGCTGAGTTGATCCTCAGTTGTACCAAGTGCCCATGATGCTTCTGTGGGCAGTGCTCCGGGTGTAGGCCTCGCCATGTCATGTGCCTCTTTCCTCCTCTGCCACGGGAGTCTTGCCCAATAGAGGAAAATTTAGCTTCAATCCCCTCTAACATAATTTGGTTTATTTATCATAACTAACTACCCTTACAAATCAAAAACAGACCCAAGGC
This sequence comes from Anoura caudifer, assembly GCA_004027475.1. Lineage (NCBI taxonomy): Eukaryota > Metazoa > Chordata > Mammalia > Chiroptera > Phyllostomidae > Anoura > Anoura caudifer. The sequence continues at coordinate 43,684 of PVKU01003378.1, read as the reverse complement.
ATTGCTATAGCCTCTCAATTCTAACATAGAAAATAAACATCTTCTAACCTTACATGGGAAGCATTTGAGGTGAGTTCCTTGAGAAATTACAATTCTGTATCCATTAATTAAAAGAATTTAATCGTGTATTTAAGGAAAATCTTTATTAAACTCCACATTCATAAGTCTACAGCATTTATTACTACAACTTTGTTCATTGCTTTGATAAATTTTCATTGTTAATTTACTCTTTAAATAATGTTTAACCTCACTAGTTTGAAATGGACTTATATTGGGCTAAGATGTGAATACTGACCTATCCAACTATAATAATTACGGAAGTGTAAATGTCTTCCCAATTATAAAATCGTGATCTATTTCCTTGCTACTTTCACCACAGACTCATTTAAGTTACTTTGTGTGACTACTGTCCGTGTCTCAAAAATATGCCATATTTAATACATTTTTGCAGTCTTTTTTCTCCTTTGTAAATGTTAAAATTACCCCAAAAAGTTAGAAGAGAAGAGGTGAGAACTCTAGCTGTGAATAGGAATTTCATTTTGTGCTCTCTTTTGTTCAGTTTGGCTTTTATATATTAACAATTATATAGATTACAAGAATAAAGTACTTTTTCACAGACTAAAGGAAATGTAAAAAAAAATTGTGACAAGTTGCTTTTTAAGAGACCATTTTTTACAGATTTTTCTAAGCAAATGTTGCCCAGAATAATACTATCAAAACCACTATTATTCAAGAACTGAATAAATATCCCTTAAAAAAAAGTCCATTGTCAAAAAGTTTTGAAACGCTGCTGCTCAGAGTTTTATAATGCCCTGATAACTCTCTAAGAAGCCCTTCAGTAAAAGTTTCTGTTTAACTTTGTAAAAACGTAAAACTTCATGAGCACGGGCTACTTCCACTCAAAACATTACTACTTAGATGCTTTATTTGTTTGTTTGAAATACACCTACTGAGTGTTGTTGTGGCCGGGGGTGTCCAACCTGTGGCCTGCAGGCTGCACGCAGCCCAGAATGGTTGGGAAAGCAGGTCAATAGAAAATCGTAAGTTCACTTAAAACAGTATGAGATCTTTTTTGTGCTCATGACTCTCAGTATATTTAGAGTGTGGCCTAAGACAACTCTTCTTGTTCCAGTGTGGCCCAGAGATGCCAACAGGTTGGACACCCCTGGGACACATTTGCCAACGATGCAAACTGGAAATCCCATTCAGTTCTCCATCCCACGGAGCTTTCTGTTCCTTTCCTGTCTCCTCCTCTATCCCAAAATATGGATTTTGGTTTATGTCAGTGTGACATTTCACACAAGGACTCACAAGCAAAGCAATAATAAATATGAAAATAGAAAATACAGCACTTCTCAAATAGTCAGCCTTAAAATTAGTTCAAGATGTTTTTGAAATTTTAATTATCATTTGTTTAAAATTAACATCAGGATTTTCATCAGCAAGGAAGTTGCATCCCAATGATAGCCACCAAAAAGCCACTGTGTTTAGCTGACCCCGAGGCTGAGTCCCACCTTCTTTGCAAATGCTGATGGCACTTTTCAAAGTGCTGCATATATTTCTTCCAGGTTCTGTGAAGTTAAATGTTGGCTCAGAGTTAGAGGAATTCGTTTCCTTGGCTACGGAAATCAGAAGTTCCTCTTCTGCACTGCAGAGAAAAAAATATTGAAATATTGAAAGATTCTCCATGCTTGAGAGCTCTGAAGAAGTGGAATAGCCCAAGTTGGTAGCTGTGAATTACCATATCAACCATATTCCAAAAAGAATTATGGAGTTATTTTTTTTCCTTTCTGCCTAAGGTTAAAGAAAAAATCTTAAACTGAAAACTTAAATTTTGTCATTTTTATTTATTATTGATAAATACCGTTGGGACCCAATTTTAGGCAGAGTTTCAATAAGAGAAAAGAAGAAAAAGAAAAGAAAAGGAAGATAAAGAAGAAGAAATAATGATGGAAGAATGGGTCTGAATTTGCAATAAGAATTCAGTTATGCAACAATGTACCTTTTCCCCCCTATAACTAGACTGATTACCTCAGGAGCCTCTTTTGTTTCTGAGGTTCCCAAAACTGTCCTTTGTGTTTTCTAAGGAAATTCAATCAAACACAGAGATTCTTCACCTCTTTTAATTGCCTTAGAGTGTCAGCCTGCACCTTTCACCCCTCCAGCGGCTTTCACAGGGGGCACCTCTCACCACCGGTAGGGGAGTCTCAACCACGCCCTGCCCGAGAGGTGTCAGTCAGTCCCTGGCTGCCTCGTTCCTCTGTGCGGAAGTCATTCTGTGTGGTCCTTACACGCACCAGCTCTCACCAATCACCCACGAAAGATGGTCATTGCAGCCCCAGGGGCTGATACTGGGAGACCCTGTGTGTTATTCTTGACTCTTCTGATGTCTGATGATAAGCTTTAGATTTATCACGTATAAAATGAGAATATTGTTCCTATATGGAATGTTTTCTATTCTTTATGTCACTTAATCCTGCCCAGGCCACAGTGAGTCAGTTGCTACTGCCCTCGTTTTGTAGAATTTATGGCATAATTCACGTAAAGGGCTTTTTGGAATAGAACACAGGGCATAAATGTTAACTATTCACAAGACAGTGAAAAATAAAACTTGACTGGAGGTCAACCTGACTCTTAAAACACATTTATTTGGACAATGTTTATTTGCTCTTATAAATTCTAAAGGGATAAAATCGATTAACTTTGTTCCTAGGTCTGACTGTATCTATATAAACTATAACTTAGCTTTTCTTTTTTTATTCTTTCTGTTCTTGTCCTTCTTTTAAGTGGTTGTGATTAAAGGTCATTACTGTTAATGTCGACAGTAAAAGAAAAGTCCAATTAAGAGTTGCCACTCATCATCGGACCTCTGCAATTTACCTTATTTTTCCTAAGCTTTTCTGGTGAGAAGCAAACATTCCTATCTTTACGCTTTAGAAGTTTCTTTGACAATCATCACGTTATTCCCCTATCCACTTCTGTTGAGAGTAATACAAGCATACAGGGTCGGGCCACATGGGATACTCTGAACCCAGAAGGACCATTTTCCAGGGACTGTACCTGACGACACTGTGGTCAGGTATGGAAGCACGAGATCTGATGTTAGAGGTGGCCTGGCTAAGGCACTTTCTAACTAAATCTCCCCCAAATGTGGGTGCGGAGGTGATGCAAACATCTGCAGTTGGGCAGGAAGTCAGCGCCCCCCAGTTTATTGCACAACGGAATCATCCGTGGGAGCCACAGGATGCTGGATGCAGTCACACCATCATTTCAGGAGGAAGCGCCCCACGTTCCCTTCCCGGGCTGCTTCTCGATCACTGACTCAACCAGTGCAAAGCATGGACCACAACCAGGTAGGTCAGGCCAGGAGAGAGCTGGCATCTGACTGTTTTTGATTGTTTGGCCTCTAACTACCTCTTGTCTGACCGTTTTGTAGATATTACCCTTACTTTTTGCATGGTGTGTGTCCGTGGCCTTGAGGAAAATAAAGAATCCAAAAGGAAGTAAGAGCCTCCGACATTTCAAATCTTCCTTCTGTTGATGTTTATCTTGCTGCTTCGCTGCTTTTCTTCTCTTAGAAGTGACGCATTGCAGACTTCATTGAACAAAGCTGTTGCGTCTGCCACCATCCATCTAAGGAGAGGAAAAAATCACTTCTGATTGTCCTGGCCTGACTGCGGAGAGGTGCGCATGAAAATGAAGTTAATTAGGCTGAGCTCCCTGTACAGGTGCCTGGTAATGATTTCATTAGAGTCCATGCAAATCTCCAGCAAGTAATATTTCCAATATTAATTTCCGTTCCGGAGAGTCTTCAACACTGACAGCTTCAAATGAAGAATGTTGGTGTGTTATCCTCGTGCCAAAGTTTGGCTGAACTAAAGACGCGTCATAGGGTAATGGCCCTCCCCACCCCTCCATCCCCTTGCCCCTCCTACCATCTCAATCACTAGCACAGAATGCTGTTAGCATCATTAACACAGCTTACGTAACAAATAGGCTGGTACCTGGTAGTGTTATTAAATGTTTCAGTGTAAACATTGCATGCGTATGTCTCTGGGAAAAATAATATCTTATTTGCACCATTCTAAGATTCGCACTTTATTTAGAATCTGACATTTGCCTGTCAGTTACTTAAGAACAAGACTAAGTTTAGTTTGGGAGTGGGAAGGAGGTAGAGAGCAGCTAACATAAGTCTGAAGTGAGTTTCTGGTGAAGGAAGTCAGACTCGCTGAAAGCTACGGCGTGTCTGGAATGGCTGATGCTCGCTGGCAGCCTGAGTGCAGAGGGTGCTGATTACAGGGACGAGACGGTCCTGATTCAGGTGGAAGATGTCAGAGGACGGCGAGCATCATGTGCCCGCGCCTCCTTTTGCTATTCCAATGCTCTGCAGCAGGAAGTGAGGCAAGAGCAGATGCGGAAAAAATCATACGGAATGATCGGGCAGGTGGTCTTAGAAAGATTCATCTTAGGTAACAGTGGCCCAGCTGTAGACCTGCATTTCTTAAATAGAAGGCTGGTTCTTTCAAGATGATAGCAAACTCAGTACATGGAGTGATAGTGTTGAAAGCTGAGAAAGACAATCAAGCCAATGAGCCTGCGGACAGAAACAATCAAGAATCCATTTATTTGTCTTCTGTTCAAGGCGAGAATTTGAACAGAGGTGAAACACAAGACAGCTTAAATCTGAGAGGCTTGGTCATTTGGTTTGCACTGCTATAATCTGAAATCCCCGGCCACCCACCTAGTCAAGATGCGACATAGAGACAGTGTAGCGGCTTGGCTCACGGGTGACAGCGAGAATGACTTTGTCTGTCACGAGAGAAGAGTCAACAAGCAAACGACCGGACACAGGTATGGTAGATATGAGCTTAAAATATTTCATTGTAATCAAGGACTGAAGGGAATGTTTGATAATTTGGGAAACATTGATTTTCATTTTCTAAAGGAAAAAAGAAGCATGCAAAATAGCAAGTTTCACCGAAGAGGGTGATTCGGCCGGATCCACGAGATGACGGCGTTGGGACTTTTCCCTACGAGGCTAATGGTAACCGACTATGCCTTATTACTTTCAATCTCCAAATTGAAAAATAGACTGACTTAGATTTACTTGTCATCAAATGTGCAAAAAGTACATGGAGCCTTTAACAGGAATGTGTTATCTCATCACCATAGAGCCAAATCTGGATTTATAAAGTCTATCAAAAAATAAGCTAAATTAAATCACACAGTATGCGTTCAGTGGAGGTAGTTATAACATCATGATTAATGATCTTACTCATGATTGTATTTTAGAATCCCTCCCTAGTGAAGTAGCAAACACATCCTTATATCAAAACAGGTGTTTGTATCACTAGGGTTTCTAGTTCATAGAGGATTTTATGGAGTACTTATAAATGTTTATTGATCTGTAAAAAACTAAATGGTTAACTTGTCACATGATGATCAAGTAGGCAACACTCAAAATGATTTGGAATTAATTTGTATTGCCATAATAAAATTTAGAGTTGGGGATGAAGAATAGACACATACCCCAATTACTCTTGATTTATCTCATAAATGCAACTTTTCTAAAAGGGAAATGAACAATTTTCACTTAAACGCCTTTTATCTTTGTTTGTGGAGGGTATCTAAAAGGTGGACCAGCACGCCCGCACTCTTAGGCCAGCTAGCTGGTGTCTTGATCGACTGTGTTCATGTCTGGATTATAAAGAGAACCTTCAGAAAATGAAGAGAGCAAAGCGCACCTATTTTGGGTGGGATTTTCAGGTTTTAAGAAATTCACATGCTGTCCCCGAAATGAAGCTTAGCAAAAGGGTTTCAAACGTGCCCTGGGAGAACGTTTAGAGTAGTCTTCGTGTTACTTCCATTGAGCAGGATGCACCAAAGACCACTGCCACTTGTCTGGTTTTCCCATTTTTCTTAATGTAGTGGCTCCAGTGTAAGAAACACGTTAATAAAGCAGGTCAGTGATTTACAAATTGATAGGAGACATGACATCGCCCAGGCGTGGATTATGCAGAAATCGGCAGACCCGAGGGACCAGCGAGAGCGCGGAGAAGTCTCCACAGCCCCTGTGAAAAACACCCTCGCCCACATGTGTCGGTGGAACTTGGAAAACGGTCTTGGCTGCCAGCTCTCAGCAGCCTGGTGGATCGAAGAACCAAAAGCCCTGTCGATCCGATCTTTGCTCCCGCATTTTCCCGCAGGAGCATTTGATTTTTCTCTGCTGCTGTTTATTCTTTTGATATTTTTGACCTGAGCAGGTTAATCAAAGTTTGCTCTGAAATGAACCGTTCCCCTGGGGGAACAAGCTATAACCCACCAGAGTGGCAGCCCAACACCAGCCTGCGCCCAGATGTCGCGCCAGTAGAGCCAAAGGTCTCCATGACATTTATCTGTTACATTCTGACCACAATCAAAATTTAATCTGTGCATGTATCCAAAAACGGCAGCTCTTGAAAAGCTTATGCAACACTCCCAAAATAAATTTTTGTCCCTGTTTCTGAAAACCCATTTTCTCCATCTTCCTGCTACTGGAAGTGAGTTAATCTCATTTTATCCCTCTATTTGTTGGAAGTTCACTAAAAACGGGATTATGAATCTGAATTCGTTTCTACTTGCTCTGATAATAGCCAACAGTCAGTCCCCTTTGTCGTGTTTAATTATTGTAGGGGCTTTGGAATTTGAAAATAAACCACAGAATTTCAAAGAGATACTACATTGGAACTATTTAATAAATACCAATGCTGTGAATGGTTTCTAGAAAAGGAACATTCAGTCATAAGAACTCTAATCCTCCATTTTTAAAAGAAATTCATTTATAGAAATGCATCACCTGAAATCACATTTGTTTCAAAATGCTTAAAAACTAATATTATTCAAACTCTCTTTTTCTTTCTTTAACCTGTTTTAGAAGCAATCAATTAGTAGTTGTAATGAAGAGATATTCCATTTTTCCCGAATGGATTTTTGAAATCAGAGCGTGTCACACCAGCGTAAACCATGTCTGAGTGATAGTCATAAGGCATTAATTGTTTTTCACTTTTATCACTGACCATTCCTGTGACCTTGAACAAGAGAAAATGTTCCTTACTTCTTTAATCATGCAGCACATCTAAACTCTCAGGTTGTCACCAGACGTGCTGTGGTGATCACTTTGTAAAGTATGTAAATGTAGAATCCCTGTGTTGTACGCCTGAAACTGGTATCATATTGTATGTTAACTGCATTTTAATTCTTTAAAAAGTCAGGCTCCACTCTACCTCGCAGTGCCCACAGAAAAGCTTGCGGACCAGCATCTTTCATAGATCCTTTGTGCAGAAATAAACACACTGCTGAGTAATTTCTCGGGGACGTCCTCACTTGTCATTCATCACGCCATCAAAGAGACTTCGGAAGCACAGCCCACCAGCCTCCCTGTGTCTGTGTGTGGGTACGATGAATGAAGTCAACATCGTTTTTGTAGACTTAACTTACAAGGGAAAGATGGCATAGCCACTACAAATGTACTGTTAGCATTGAGTATATTTGAACATGGTTTGATGAAAATTATGTACTCATCCCTCGAGTTAATTTTAAGCTCATTATCTGCACATGTATCTATTGGAATCTTCATCTCTATGAGTAAGTCTTACCTACAATAAATATCTTATCAACATTTGTACGTTACCAGCAGAAGATACCGTCCCAGGGAAAACTTTTGCTCTTGTTCAAATATGATTATTTCTTTGCTCCTCCTATAGTTTTACCCTTTCTGTGTCTTTGTATTTTGGTTTTAAAGCAGTTTAGTTTAAATGCTAATTTATTCCACTCTATAGGCAAGGGTTTCGAAATTCTCCGTGTTTGTTGACTTTTCACAGCCCTAGACTCAGAACTAATTGCAGCAGGGAAATGGGAAAAGGCACGGAGGATGAGCTGGGGGCCCTGCTGGGACACAGTCACATCTGACAGGGGAGGAGCACCCGACAGGCTCCGTGTCGGTGAGTGTGACCCGATGGGGCTCCTCACACCACCCCGGATCCAGATGACAAGAGGAATTAAAGCCAGGGTGAGAAGACACAGTTTCTAACCCACAACCCATGGGCATTTTAATTCTGTGTTTGTTTGCTTGTTTTCTTTTCTTTTCCTTTTTTTTCCTCCACAAGAGTACTCTAACATTACTTCAATTCTCGAGGGTGCGAGGTGAGATGAGACATCTAAGCAACAACCACAGGTATTCTGGTGTCTGAGAGCTGAAATGACTCTATTTCCCCCAACAAAATATCAGAGAAGTTTTCAAGTGTTAGTTCTTCTGTTAAAAACAAGACAAGAGCCCCAAAATGGAGTTGCTTACGCTAAGCCCCATGCCACCAAAAGAGACTGGGTTCCAGTTTGGCTCTCCCGGAAGTGGAACTGGGAACCTGTCGGTGAGGAATGATCTGGCTGGGAGGCCCCTGACGTCCCTGGAGGAAGGAGACTTTGCAATAACCTGCCCACTTTTTGCAACTAGAACTTTCTTCTTCCTGATCCCCTTCAGCCTAGAAAAGTGTCTCATGTGCAGCTCCTCAGAGCCCCTTCCCACCTGCTGGCGGATGCTGCCCAATTCATACTGATTTCTGCTTGAGTAAACTCAGAAACCTTGATGTGCCTCAGTTTAGCTTTGAACACTTCTTGGTCATTTTATTTATAGATATTTACTTTAGAAAGGCAAATATTAGATAATATTCACCTGCAGTTTTGACTGTTAAAATAACAATAAAAAATAACCTCATCAGTATCTTAAAGACCATGAAATTAAAAATGTGATATACTTCTATCATTTGTGCAAAAAAAATAGTACTTATTACTTTAATATTCTTATTTTATAGAATATTAAAGTTCCTACAGTTTTATAGAGATTTAGACCAAAGTGGGCCAAGATGCAAGGATTACTCTTGAAGCCTGTTCATCCCCTTTCCAGGTGCCCACAGGTAGTCCCTCCTACCTTCCAGGCTCCCGGTTCTGCTAGTGCCTGCAGGGTATCGTGTTCCTTGATGTCCCCCATGCTGCTGTGTGAGGGCCACCTTCCCAGCTCTCCTGGACACGCCCAGCTCCATCCAATGTCAGTTTCCCTCACCCATTCTTCTGCACAATTCTATAGGGATTCATGAACTTGTGGCCCTAAAAAGGAGTTGGCATAGATACTCTTCTTTCAGCTTAATCCTATATAGCAAAATGTCACAGCATTTTAATTGTGACTGTCATTCTTCTAAGGTAGAGATGCAGAAACCAGGAGGGACAGATGTGCAAATAACAGAACCAGGCCCAGGTCAATGAGTGCCTTTTCTTTGTGGAAGCTGATTTATTTTTCCCAAAGCAAAATCATCTGTTCCGTGATAAAATTGCATTGAGGTAGAAAAGATTCCTATAAGCTTTTTAAAAAGTTTCTGGTGTATATATTTTTTGATTTCACAGTTTTTCTAGCCCACAGACTGCTTAACAGATTGTATTTGTGAGCCACATGTTAAATACTATATTTATTCTGTTGGGACATCGAAAAACCTTATGAGGTTTCAGTGAGGAGAAGAAGAGTACATATAATTCACCTAAACAGTGGAATAAAAATGGCATTTGTTTTTAAGTAACGACTATGTCGTGCAAAAGCAAACACCATCAAATTAGAATATAAAAGCAATATTTTCATTCGCGATTTGTACAGTTGTTATTCAGTGAAAAATCCTGAACATGTTCATCTGTGATGTAAGCAGAAAACCTTGTAACTTTTAACAGATACCAGGATAATATATTTACATCTATAAACCTACGGTAAATATTTGGCTCCATCTCACCCCCCGTAGATAAAACTCGAAGTGTGGATGCTGAAATGTTCTAAGCGCACGATGGGGTGTGCCCTGGTTCACAGGGGAATGGCATCTGCCTGAGCACACAGGTTCTTCAGGCTGATTCCGAGAAGACGGAGATTCAAAGAACTAGAGGAAGTAGGACAGAGAGACCCCTACGTCTGAGAGCAGAGTGCTCTCCGTAGTGACCTAGAATCCGAAAAGGGGAGACCGATCCCCCAGCAGCTGACCCCAGCTTCGCCCCTCCTGTTCCTGGTCATCCTGCTGCTGGTCGTAATGGTGATTTCCAATGCAGTGAGTGCTTCCTTCCGGATGCTGCGGATTCTGGGCCTGCTCCCCTCCTGGGGAGAAAGTCAGACAAACCATAAGTGACTCACTCCCTTAACTGATGTTCTGGAAGCAAGTCTATTTCTCTTGGCCAACAGATGCTGATGACCCAAACCTGAAGCATAAAAAGGAAGAAAGAAGCATAAATATGATATTTTAATTGGTTTTCCATCATCCCCTTTGTCACGTTTTGTTCAGAAACACGGCAGCCAGCACACAGGCGTGCTGATCGATGGCGTCTTTCCTGTGCACGAAATGGCCCTTTCGCCGGAAGCAGAGGGACGGCTGGAGGGTGAACAAGAAAGCCTAAGATTGATTGCAATTAATTGTGTCATTGATTTACTTTGTCACTGTGTATTTAGCAAATATGGATGCAGCTCTCCCAAGGAAATACTTGTTGCCAAAAGCCCGGAGCTTAGCAGGCCCAAGGGCATTAACATTCTTCTCCTGTTTTCTTTTTAGACTGAATGTGGAAGAGGAAAAGTCACAAGTTAAAACTGGAAAGAAGTGGGGGAAATAGATTCTGAAAATATGAGGCATTAACCCTTCACTGCTCAGGCCTAGACGTGGTCAAAATCCCCACGAACCAACACATTAGATTTGCTCTCCATTAAGTTTATTTACTACCCTTTCTTCGTTGGGCATAAATCAATCAAGTACCTATTATGTTACAGGCACAAGGACATACAGGATACAAAGGATACCCCCAAATTGAGAACATAATATTATTAGTCTCTTATTTAAAAGCAAAAACAATGAGCAAAAAGCTCGCTCTGGATAGAGCCACGATGGGAAAGCAATGTGTCTGCCCTTTAATTAGGCGGCAGAAATCCATGAGCCCGCCTGCACTTGGCATTCGGCTGTTTATTTTCAATCAGTAAAATCCATAGACTCTGAAGGAGAGCTGAGCGGTAATTAAAAGTGTTACTGAACTAAACACAATTACCAGTGTTTACCTCATTACGTAATGCTGTTTGTAGCAGAAGCAGAGTTCACACCAGTTTCCTCTTCTGCATTCACGTTAGATGCGGTCTAGAGAAATATCTGAATCAACTTCATAGTGATAAGAACGAAAATCAAGCGTGGAGAAACTGCCGACTGACTGACGAAGGCCTCAGAAGGACACAGCTGCGTATTTACCAAAACCAGAAAAGGTTCCTAAAACCAAGAAAACTCCCCGTTTAGCCCCGAAACACTCATGCTCTCTGATGGTGTTTTAATTAAGGGTTTTGGCTCCTAAGGCCCGAGTTTGCACTGCAATTGCCCTATTGAAAACAAAAAAGAGAGATTTATCATTAGGAAAGTACAATCCGAATTACAAGGCCCTCGTTTTGTGAATATAACTGCAAGGCTAATAATAATTTCATCAAAAGGCAAACGGGGTGTGCCCCTGAAGGCGATGTAATAATGTAAGACAACTGTAACTGGAAATAAAAAAAGATAGCTGAAGAGGCAAACGTCTAAATAAGGTGAACATGGTACATAACGTAGATTTGCCTGCGGTGTTATCAAATGAAATAAAAACTTCAACATGCGCTGACGTACCTGGCATCGCATACCAGAACAGGAACAAGAAAGCATTTAATAGGGAGGAAATCGCTATGGTCAGGTCAAAGAACTCCTTGGACTGTTAAAGAAAAGCACAACAGGATTTGAGTGCGTATAAATGAAGTTCAGTTCATGAGGGTATTTTCCACGTTTTTCTAAAGACAAGCAATGCTGTACTAAACGGCACAGGGTGATTTGTTGCTCACTCACATTATAAAACTCACGACATTGGAAAGCTCGTTCAAATCTAAAACATCACGTGTCTAAAAGGAAGAAAGTGTACCTTCTCCCTGTCTTCCAAATTCTCCGATGGCTGTGTCACACACCAGAAGTGACGGCCCAAGACCCTGGATGGCCCAGCACCCTCCCCGCCACACACCAGGTAAACACCTGCGCATAGTTACCTTTACTCCCCACAGCTCCAAAATTATCTCCCCTCTAAGGCCCACGTTTTATCCTAACAATGGTAGGCTTAATCACTTTTTCCTTCAGATTTTGTCTTTTAACTTATTTATATCATTTTACCTGTAAAAATTTACTTTATTTGTTATTATTATTATTTTACTTTTGCATTTCTGTCTCCCACTAGAGTTTGAACCCCTTAAGTTCAAACTGTTTTTTCTTTGTACCTTAACACCTAGTACTTTCTGGTGTAGAGGTTAAAAGTATTTAGTAAGTGAATGAATGAGGATGCATAAGGCTAAGGCTATTAAATTATAATTCATTTGTTAAGTATTAAATTAAAGAATGGCATGTGAAATTAAAAATTCCTTGGGCAAACAGGTGAAGAAGATGAAGCTGATACTATTATATGATAAAAGAATTACAAAATTTGACTGGACACTCCCTGCAGCTTCAAAATAAACAAGGAAACACCAAAAAATTGGTGATAAAAGGAGAATCATTTTTGCTGTCTCTTTCAACTTTACACCACAAATTGAAGAACTCTTCAAGATTTTTTTAAAAACATTGTAAAAATAACCGTTTCTTCAAAAGCTACTTTATTTTCAATTCCTGCCTCAATAAGATTAGAACTTTAGAGAATTAGCAGGCACCTCAGATAATGGCAATGTCTCAATGTTTAAAATAGGTTTCCTTATTCGAGAGACACTACGATGCTTATAATATTATGACCTCGTTTGTACTTACATATTGTCTAACAAATAAGTAACATGCATTTATTGTATTTTTACCTCTACTTACATTCATTTAGATTCACGTTGCAGACTTCTGCCTTCTTAACATTCTGTCTTCTTTGCTCCTGTGACGTCAGATTTAATGTGGTCATCATAATTTGGCCTTGCATCTTACAACGTTCGTACGTGCCCTGGATCTTTGTATTTCCAAGGGTCGGCCTCTGACTTCATTTTCACCAATTTCTGTCCGAACGGCTGTCAGATCAACACTAGATTTCAATGCCAATCTTTAGCCTCCGAAGTCAGGTGCCCCGGACCGAGCACACACTCAGCACCGTTTGTAATACTTTGCCCCATGTACCTGTTCAGTCTCGGTCACGGGACCTGGTAGCCGTGCCGCTGAGCCAAGGTATCTGTGGTAACCCCCTTCTTCTCCGTGACACATGTATAAAGTGACTGCAAGCTGGGTCCTCTCTGTTCATCAATTTATCTGTAATCTAGTCCGAGCATCTTGCCCAAGTCTCACTGCCTGCCCTCTCTTGCCAGAAGCGTTTCCATGGTGCTCTCTCCTTGGAGGCTCCACGGCCTGCCCCTCAATGTCGGTCTCGGAACCACCCCGGGGAATGAGTTTTCCCAAACAGAGAATAGCCCCCTGCCTTCGTGATACCTGTCACATAAAACTTAAATCCAAAAGCGATATGTTCAATGCTTACAAAATACACAAACAACCTAAATATAAGTTATAACACCTCCTACACCTTTTAGAAATAACAATTGGGTGTTAGAGATCCTATTAGCAATTAATTGCACGTTAATTAAAGGATCGTACCTGTGGCCACACGGGATGAATATTTAAGATTCTTGGCAAGTTGTGTCTGCAATGCGGGTCTGCTTTAGCTAAGTCAGGGCTGTGCTGTGGGCCTGGCTCCCAAATAAAGCTTAGTAGCTCCCTGAATCAAAACCTGATTTATATATGGAAATAGTTCATCATTGGATATTAGTCTCCATGGGGTGTAGGCATACGAAATTCAGGGTTTGGATATTCCATGGATTTTCAAGATTTTGCAAGCTGTTACAATGTCACGGGCATTATTGATGAGGACTGAGTAGTCCTTCCTGCATAACTGTAATTTGTTTCATGGGCTTAAATCACGCTCTTGAATATGTTAGGCCAGAAATCAAAATAGATTTGACTTCCTGAGTTCCCAAAAGAACAAATATTTCTTCGGAAATTTCATCCCTCCCTGACTTCCCTTCATCTCCCCACTTTTTTATTCTTGCAGCCAGAGTTTCCGAGCATCCTGGACGTGGCCGTCCCTCGGCCTGTCTGTGGACAGAAGAGGAAGATATCGAACAAACTTATAAAATATTGAGTTCATTACCGTAAGTGGATAATTATACACCGAGATGAGATCTATGAGGGCATAAACAGAATTCTGACCAGTGCAGCAGGTTGTTGTAGGGTCGTTCCATTAAGGATGTGACATGAGCTAAGAGATGGATATCGAGCTAAGATACTGAAGGGTAACAATGGTGTCATTAGAGAAAAGGAGGGGGTATAAATAACGTTTATTGGAGACAGAGGAATGAACTGGCGAAGAGGGCGCATGTCACTTTTAAGGAAGAAAAAGAAGGCTTGGACACACAGGGGCTGAATTAAGCTAGAGGTATATTCATGACAGCAGTGTACCGGGCATGAAGCCTGATGTGAATCATTTTGATCTTTATATTTAATAAAATGACATATCGCCTAAATGTTCTAAGGAGGGTGGTGATACGTGCATTGCTTAAAGTCCAATCTGGCCCTGGGTAGTTGAAAAGGGCAGAAACAGGCTTGGAGAAGACCGTTGGGAGGGCCTGTCACTGTTCCGGACTGGAAACCCGGGCAGTGTCCTTCCGTCACACACGGAAGGACATAAAGAGAGTTAAGCAAACAGAGTAGATGGCATCTAGAGAACTTGTTCAAATATGGGGACAGCGGGCGACAGAGACACAGAGATTTGCTTCAGACGGACAGTACCACCATTGCACGGGGGGGGACCACGGCACATGACCCGCACTGGGTGGAAAATCGTGGCTTCCTTTGTAGGCATGTTGATTTTTGTGTTGTTGAATGAACTATTAGAAACATTTATCCGTGCATAAAAAAATCTGGTGATACAAATGATGATACAAAAGTTGTGTGTGTGTGTGTGTGTATATCTTTTCTTAAGGTTACTAGTTAGGTTTAGGACTAAATAATGTTACCTTGCTAAAATATGAAGTTGTGTACAGAGATGATTTCCAAAAGCTAAGCCTCAGTAGTAACCAGTAACTTGAGGAAATGGCCTAAGAAGTCTTTCTCTAGGGCACGTTAAAAATGTGCGTAAACCACGTTTCAGCTTGAGGCGTCGCTGCTCCAACGCCACCTGCTCTGCGGGCTGAACAGAACCTGCGGTACGAAGGCGTGACCCCGCAGACCGCGGGGAAGGCCGGCTACCACCTGGTGCTGGCCAGCGTCCGATCACACGGAGCGCTTCCCCGTGTTTTCCGCCAGGCCGCGGCCCGGTTCACACGGCCTCCCTTCGCTGTCCCGCACCCAGTCTCGGGTCCTGCCGGCTTTCCTGCTCCTCTCCATCGGCACAGCTGCTGAATGCTAAGGGGCTGGCTCCAGCCACCACGTTCTTTTCCTAACTTTCCCAGACGCCCACCTGCCCCAAGCGTTCAGAGTTCATGGTCACCTCCAAATTCCCAAAGTATCACTGAGTTCACTACCCATTCATCTCTCAGATACATTTTTGACGTAATTTTAAAATTATTTTATAAAAATGTGCATTAATAGGAAGTTGTGGACAGATAGTCACAAACATTTATATTATTTCTATTTTTATCTGTACGCCCCCTTCCTTTTGCATTCCACAATCGTAATAACATCGTAGAATCTTTAAATTGAGCACAGTGTTTCCATGACGCACAGCACAGCCCACGAACACCCCAGGCCACACACGCAACCTTCTTCGAGTGTACATTGTGCCTTCCGAGGGTTTGCAGAAAGCTCGGGTACCTTTACGTCTGTGGTGGTAGGGAGCACCCCTTTTGTCCCCTAGTTCTGAGATGCTACAAAGCTGATGGAGTAGAGTGCATATGTGGCAACAAATTGTCCTATGGGAGATGCTTCTATTCTTCCACCGACATTTTATCATCTTACTCTTATCAAAAATGTGTTCATTTTCTTTTTACATTCAATGCTGTTTTGTATTTACAGCAGAGTGGACAATCATAGACCTTACAGAGTGTCCCCCCCAGTGCTTCCAGGGCCCACCGGGCACCATACACGGTTATCACAACGTCTCGTTTACGGCAGTGTCAGCCCCGGAGAGGGATGGGGGTGCGGGATCACAGCAGTGTGAAGGTCACAGAACAGCGCACTTAAAAACGTGTCAAATGGTAAATTATATGTGATGTCTATGTTGCCACAATGAAGATAAATAGATCAAGGATAGCTGTGTTACTATCAGATGAAATACATCCAGGAGCACAGAAAGTCATGAAGAAGAAAGAGAAAAATTTGTAATGGCAATGAATCAATTCATCAAGAAGTTCAAAAGAAGAGATAAAAACTGATGGAATTTAAAAAGTAAATACATAAATCACCATAGCTAGTGATTTCAATAGTAAGTCTCAGAAAATTGATAGGATACATAAACAAAATACATGGGCCTAATTGACACAAATCAAAGATCGCGCCTCAAAAAAATAAATAAATAAAAAGAGAAAAGATTCCACTGAAACCAGCAGAACATGCTTTTAAAAATGTGTACAATGAAGCATTTGCAAAACTAAACCAAATTATGTCACAAAAAAAGTAGCAATACGTTTAAACACACTGAGGTCCTATAAAGTGTCATTTCCGACAACAGAGTAAAAATATCGATGGCGCCCAACAGCAGATGCTCAATTCCATGCCCGTGCATAGGGACCACTCCCCCACCCCCGAGACACCTGAGAGGTTCTTCTGTAACTGGCCGGAGAGCTGGGTGCGCTCCTGAGTCACCCCCCTGCCAGTGCCCACCCCAGTCATCCTCTCACATTTCCCCAGGAGGGAACGTTTTACCCTCCACACCACTGCCCCTCCCACAGCCTCCCTGTGCTTTACCTGCTGCATCTCCCACCAGCTACGGGGTCCGGGGAAGCCGATGGCTGCCTCAGCTACAAAGTCCTATTTTGGAGTTTGCTGCCAGTGGCTACTCTTGGAATGGAATGTTTTGGATGGTTGCTTGGAAACAGACTCTGAGACTGAGTGTGGCATCTAGGAGATCCATGGGGAGGATCTTCAGAAAGCAAACCCTCTGAGAGATGAGGGAAGCAGGGCTGAGTATGATGGACAGAGCATGAGTGGGTTGCGAAAGAGGCAGCAACTGATCCTGTGGGGAAACCTGGAGTAGACGTTGCAGTTTAAGTAAGTTCCGAATGGCGTTGCAAGGGCCAGACTTCGTACCCCACGTTGACCAGGCACCAGCTGACCTCTCTGACCAGTTCCCAAACAGGAAAGCCTCTGTGAGCCGGGAGTGGATGCTCCTGACCACAGGGGAACAGAAGACCTTGGTTCACACAGGACATCAAGTGGTAGGACACAGCACCCGCCTATGAATCCCATCCGTAGAATTTATTTTGATCCTCACACTGCACCGCGCTTTGCAAATATATTAACAAGAAAATTAACAACATATGGCCATTGCATGAGGATTCCTATTTTTCAGAATTCTTTCTTGATCCCGTGTCAGTGGTTTCCGTAACAACGGCAGCCTGACTTCAAGCTTCCTCAGAGGTGCCTCCAAGCTCCCTACCGAGGGACTCACAAAGGTCCGATGGGGCGTCTCGGACCACACAGCTGCAGCCACGCAGCGCTGCCTTCCCTTTGGGTGTTGCAAACATCCTCAAAAGTTCACTTCATGCGTTATTTGCTGCTAAGCAAATATTAACACATGGCGTTATTTAATTTTGTTAGCAATCCTCATCAGATGGAGAACTGGGCAGATACAGGGACATAAAACATATGTTCCAATTATACTAAGCTGAGAGGCCACGGGGTAAGGATCAAAGTCCAGTCCTTCCAAGTTTAAATGCAGTGTTATTCTTACCACATGGCCGTTAGAGATTTTAGACAAGGTCATTTATTTAAATGGCCTTACTAATAAAGTAATTAATTATATAAGTCAATTTGAGCTTTCACCGTTATAACGCTAAACAGCTTCTACCTTGGTCCATGAAATCTAAATACGCACGTGTCCTGCTGAATATTCAGTCACAGAGATGGGGCCTCCTCAGGCCCCCACACCGCCTCCTTGACCACCCCTGTGCTTTCCCTGTGGTCGTATCGCATTGTTTTTACAGAGCACACGGGGTAATGCTGCAATTAAATGCCGAAGTCACGTAAGGATTAAGACCCCCGATTTTTCATCAGCACAGCTGAGCGCTGTCTGCTGCCTGAATCGGCGCCCACAGATGGGCATTGCTGTCCGGCTGAACTTCGAGTTGCTCCCATGGAAAGATGAGTGAAGGGCCGAGCAGACGGCTGTCATCACCTGATGCAATTTAAAGGCCCGTACGGGGCGCAGAACTTGGTACGGAGCTCGAAGCCTGCGCGTGCAATTTAGGCAAATGGAGAAAAATAAGCGCAAGTGGAACAAAGACATGGACGTTAGAGATGAGAACATAATGTAAGGTTAGGAATGGCTTTTGAAAAATAAGTTTATACATTACAAGGAACCTAAGACTCTAGGAAAATTTAAGTTCTCTGAACTTAACGCCACTTTGGACGGTGGCTTGCCAGTTGAGCGCTGGGGGCCCGGTGAATTCAGCTGGGGGTACACGCTGCCGCGAAACGCTTCTTAAATTATTCTTAAATCCTACTCATATCAGTCCCCGTGTGCTGGAAATGAAATCTAATTGATGAACCTACACCCAGAATGAACAACTGTATTCCTCTGGTCTATGGGGACTTTTTTAAAAGATCACTTGCAGTTTACTTGAGCCGTAGTTTATGTTTGTTTGGCAAAATCTGCTTTCATTCAGTAATTATTTTATACATAAAATATTCTTCTATTTAATCTGCATGTGCTATCTGGAGTCTAAGAATTCGTATGTTGAGAGTGACCTTAAAATACAATTGTTATTAATAAAATAATAATGACAAAAGTTGACGCATCATCTCCTCATCTCCCCCACCCCCCCAAAAATTAAAAAAACACACCAGCACATGCTGATAAGGCCACGGGCCGGGACTATTTTAAGTGCCACCACAGGGGCTGTATGATCTGTGACATCAATTCTCCAAACTTATCTATTCTTCCCAGATTTTTTTCTTATATACCATTTTGTAAATTTTACTTCTAATTTATTCTAACGAAACCACAAATCATCCTCTGGTTCTTTTTTCCGTAGCTACAATGTGACTTAAGGTCCCATGTTTTTTCCCTCCAGTTCCTCCAGTTCTGCTTATGTTGTGTGTTTTGAGTTAGCACCGTAGATCTAAGTAAAACAACCAAGATATTTAAGACAGAAATTTATTTTAAACATGGAATAAGAGAGGTAACAAAGCAATTTCCAAAGTCGTTTCTTTCATTGCAGGATATCAGACAAAAATTAGCTTTTTTCTGTTTCTCCTGTGAGCTCTAGGTTTCTCTTGCACTAATAAATGCTACTGAATTTCCAATTCTGTGGGGTGCCCGGGATTTAACTAGGAGTTCACGGATTCGACTGGAGAAGGAGGAAAAGAGGGTGCTGCTGACCCTTCTCGTTGGCCAGTCTCCGGAGGCCAGCAGTCTCTGGGTAGCACCTCGGCTCCCGTGACCAGCTTGTCTCTCTGCAGGTACCGCCGAGGATGACAAGTCCTGGCCTCGGTGCAACAACCAACGCCATGGGGTAAGTTGCGGTAGCTCATTTCCTGCCATCGTCCTGTGCAAATAAGTGACCGCTTTGTGTGTTACGGAAGGGAGCTACCCCCAGGAACCATTAGCTGCTTGGAAAATAATACACGTCCACCTGCGCCTCTGTTCCACCCGCTTCGGGCTGTCCTCTCCCTGAAGGAGGCTCCTCCGTCTAAAGTGTCTTGCGCTGTTTTTCCTTAACCTCCATCATGGGTGGAGTGACACGATCGAAGGAAATATTTAAGTTTAGAGAACTTCAGTTTCTCTACACTCTTGGAATAGAGATTGCATATGTGGATTCAACAGGAGACAGTTTTATGCGTTAAACCAGCACGTCAACATCAGCAGAGACTTTAGGCTTATCTTAAGATATCACACGTCCATTCTGTTATGGAGAAAAACAGTCATTTAAATGGATTAAATGGGTGTCACATGACAAATTTATTTTGAATTTTTATTCATCGATTTTAGAAGGGGGGGAGAGAGAGAATATTACCAAACATTGCTACAAACTCTAGTGATGCTGGCCCATTTATTGAGGTTGGAAGACGGAGAGGGGAAGCTCTCGTAGGTCGGGGTGGAAGTTTTGTTTGTGAAGGTTGTAAAGTCAGGGCAGATGCACTCACAAAGCTCCAGCAACTCGTTTCCAATGGCTCATCAAATACTTGGGAAAAATATAAATTTGCCAAGGGCAAGTCAATGTTTGGAAATCCTTTTAGAGCCAATTGACTCTCACAATGTCAATATAATAGTTTTTTTAGCAAACATCATCAGTGTTAAAATACACTAAGGTTTTTAATTATCTGCTATTTTCTTTCATTTTGATACTGAATTTCACATATTTTTGTCCAACTAAAATTTTGGAAAATACACAAATAGTGAGAAGCACAACATTACATAGCCATACCCACAAAGGCATAGTTGATATAATTTGATGCTTATTCTTTTAACTTTTGTGTGTTTTCACACAACTACCATGATACTGTGTATAGAACTCTACACACTTTCTGTTCATTGTGTTTACAACCAAAGCCCGTGTGTCATGGGTGATTGTGAGCCATTGCCTTTTATGCTTGCACCCTAAGCACATTTCTTACCACTGTGTTTAAGAAAACCCAACCTACCCGGTGGTCTCTGGAGACCTACTGATAACAGAATAGACAGAAGGCTGTTTTCTTCCTCTTCCCGTATGTTTCTTCAGGTCCTTAACCTCTCTGGATGGGGACAGGTCCAAGTTCACATCAGCGTCATGCCAACATTGCAGAGAAATTAAGTAGAGAACAGTGACAGACGAGTGCTCTGATTCCTAATAAGACCTCACTGAGTCCCTGGACAGCTTTCCAGATGACCCCGCCCCCTGGAACTCTTCACGCGCTTCATTTAGTCCAGGACCTGATTCCCTCAAGGGTCTCTGGAATGGCTCATTATTCCTCAGTGATTATCCATGGAAATGGCCTTCCAAAATCTTATCGCTGAAATATTTACAACATTATAATTGCTTTGTGCTGTAGGGAACAATAAAGGGAAAAAAATCACAAACCATGAGAACAGCTAGTTCATAAAAAATACATATATCTCCTTAACTTCACCGTAACCTTGAGTTAGAAAGTGTGTTTACCTTTTCCTGTAGAGATAGAGACAACTATTAAATACTTTTTAAAGGCTCTGGCACAGGCACATAAAGAAAAGCCCTTGAAGCAGACAGAAACTGTGGCCAAACCAAAACTGCGACTTTCGAGTATTGCAAAACCAAGGTCATTGTTAAAAGCACACACACTTCTCACCCAAGCCTTCCTTGTAAATGCTCTGTCTTTATCCTACATGGGATACGTAATTGTTTATGATTGTTTGATTGTAGAAATAATGTATGAGGCATGTTATTCATACAGTGTATTGAAATCTGAAAACAAACCAAGGAGTAAAGACTTGTGTAAGCCATTACTTTGTGTTCACTTACGCACTTCTACACATGCAGTTTATTTAATTTCTGTGCATAGTACAAACACTAGAGCTATATGAGACCAGTCAGTACTTTACCTCCAAAACACAAGGTGAGCAGAAGCCACGCTGTCAAAGAGTAACTTGCTGGCTTAGAATCTAAACTTGGGTAGTTTATTATATGGTTTGGATAATTGAAGGCATTGGGTCTTTAATTATCCATGCTCATCTTCATAAAAGGGAAGCTAGTTGTTGATACACTTGGAACTTGTTAGCCTGACACCGTTCCTCTCCCCATAGACAACACCCAAGCACATATCAGATGTGGGGGTTTAAGATTCAAGAGTCTAGGTTTCCTTCCTTCTTTCCTTCCCAACACTTTCTTAGTTTGGCATAGTTGGTTCAACTGTGGCTTCCTCATTAGAAATGCATGCTAGGTTATCTTTCACATTTTATTTCTACATCAATTCAATTGAAAATTTTGGTGTTAGCATTCCTAATTTTCCAAAACAGCTCTTGGATTACCCCATAGAGCGTAAATATACTATCACTGTGTGACAAGTTTGCTACCAACATTTATCTTGATCTCTTTACCTTAAACTCCTGGGAAGTCCCTTCTGCTCCTGCTGCATAAATTCTCTGTGCTCTGCCTGAATGTGAAGGACATATCTGTGTGCATTTAAATAGCTTACCTGCCAGCCATGCCATTATGCCTTCCATTGCTTTAGGCTATCCATTCGTTTCTGAAGGTGTATAGGCTAGGATATTGGAATCCCATATATGTAAGGAGACATTAAAAATATAGAGCATGATCAGAAAAAAAAACATAATAATTTTTTTAGAAAGGTTAGCGCTGGTGTAGGCTGAATAACTCCCTGCCCCCACGAAAATCAAGACATAATGGTGCTCGCACCAGATCAACATATACGTCAATGGAACTGAATTGAAAGCCTGAACACAAAGCCATGCGTCAACTGATTTTGGGCAAGGGTGCCAAGATCTTTCAATGGGCAAAGAAAAGTCTTTTCAACGAATTTCCTGAGTCAACTGGATTGCCACTTGCAAAAGAACGAAGCAGCACTGCTTTGTTACACCATACACGAAAAATCAGCTTGCTGCCGGAGAGGAAGAGGAACTCAGACCAGAGAAGGAGCTCACACGCTCCTCCTCGCAGGCTCAGAGGTGCACTGCAGAGAGTCAGCATTCCATCTGCCCCGCTGCGCAGCAGCCATGTGGCCCTGTCTTCCCTGGGTGTCAAATTCACTGTCTGTCACCGGTTACTTCCACCAGAGCTAAAGACGTGCATGTGTCTGTCACACTTCTCCGTGAAGAGCTCTGCGGTGCTAAAATGTGATGCTTTTACTGGACTTTCTTACACCAGTACCTGCTTCAGTAGTTCAAGGCACTTAAAGACATTTTCCTCTTCATCCTTTCTCTTCTCCATCTAGGTCTTTACTCCCTACACTTACTGTAAAACACTAGCAAAATAAGAATAGAAAGCCATGGGAAACCCACTACCAAAAGCGACAGCAAAAAAGTGAAAGCTAAAACAATGATACTATATGAGAAAAAAATGAGATGTTTATGACTTAGATTTGTAATTGACTAGATGTGGTAGCAAATCCAAGACCAACAAAAAATACATACATTGGACTTCATCCAAAATAAAAACGTTTGTGCTTTAAATGTCACTATTAAGAAAGTAGAAAGACAGCTCACTGCATGGGAGAAAGTAATTACTGATCCTATGACTGACGAGAGACGTGTACCTAGAGTTTAAAAAACTTAACCCCAAAATAAAAAGACAAGCACCCTGACTACAAAATAGGCTGTGACTCTGAATGGCCATGTCTCCACAGGAGATGAGCAAATGGCCAGTGAGCACACCAAACGATGCCCCAAACCATTAGTGGTCAGGGAAGTCAGCATTAAAACCACCATAAGACAACATTGCTAACCCACTGACATGGCTAGAAGCAAAACGTCAGCTAATTACAAGTGTTGGTAAAGAGACGGAGTAGTCGGACCCTCATGATACCGCTGGTCCTAATGGAAAATGATGCAGCCAGTTTGGAAAACAGTCTACCGGTCTCTCTAATGGCTACATATCAGTTTGCCGAGTGCACCATCATTACCTTACCAGGCACGTATCCAAGAGAAATGAAAGCATATGTCCACCCAAAACCTTGTACACAAATGTTTAGAATAGAATTATTCCTAAGGACCAAACCAGGAAACAACCCAAATGCTCATCAACTGGTGGATGAATAAGCAAAACGCAATACATCCCTACGATGGAATAATATTCATAACCGGGCAAGAAGTCCTGATACATCCTACACACGGATAAGCCTTGGAAAGGTCACACTAAGTGAAAGAAGCCAGCCCCAAGAGAACATGCGCAATGCAACTCCGTAGGTACAGGGTCCAGGACAGGTAAAACGCACACAGTGACGAAGAGCTGGTCAGTGCTTTCTTCGGGCTGTGGGTGGAGGGCCGAGGGAGGGACGAGTAAAGGGTAAGGGTCAGCACGTCTTTTTAGATGATGAGCGCGGTCTCAAAACAGACCAGCGACCCCTGTCCGTGTCCGTGTGCGTTCGCTGGCTGGGGCTGCCCTAGCCAGATGACACAAATTCGATTGCTTCAACAACAAAAACGCATTGCCTCGCAGGTCTGGAGGCCACAAGACTGAGTTCAAGGACTTGCCAGGCTTGCTTCCTCCTGAGGGCTGTGAGGAAAACATCCGGGTCAAGCCTCTCACCCCGTTTCCGGTGGTTTGTTCCCAATCTTTGCTGTTCCTCGGCTTGTAGGATCATCCCTCTGGTCTCTCCCTCACCTGTGCGCAATGTTCTCCCGGCACACATGTCTGTGTCCAAATTTCCCTTTTAATATTGCGTTAACGGTCATACTGCATTAGGACTTGTAAGGGCTGAACATCGATATTTACCTGAGGAGGTTCCCAAAGGAAATGTGGAAGGCGAGTTCTGGTTTCTCCCTCCTGCTTGTAGGAAACTATGAGAAAAGGGCAAAATGAAGGAGGAAGTGTTCAACTTAAAGAAACTAGCAGGTAATGATTTGGAAAATTCTGAGCCTATCCAGATGCTTCCTCGGAGGACAGGGCCAAGGCTATGGCTGGAGAAACATACGCTGAAGTGATTTGGTGTGTGACTAAGGGTCCAATCAGCCATCAGCAAAAAGAGCCCAAGAGGAGAGACGTGGTTATCCAGGAGGGACCTGTGGAGAACCCTTACATCCCACGGGGTGGAGTCCCTTGACATCTACAGAAAACCAACCAGGGGGCTGAGAAAGGTAAACCAGCAGCCGTATTGTAAGCCTGGACTGAAGGGCCAGAGGTGAGTGAAAATGAGGGACCAGGGGTGGGCGGGGAGGGGGGGAGGGTCCCAGGGCACAGTCGCAGGTGCATGTCCTTCATCCCAGAGGCTGTGCTCACCTGCTCGGTGCTATGGGCTCTGGCCACTGCCCAGGGCTGAGCCGATGGGGCCACCGCTGGGGCCCAAGGACAGCAACAAGCTACAGAGAATTATTCTCAGGTCATGGAACACAGGTGAATTCGCTCTGCTGAGGTGTGAACTCGCGTTGGACAAGAGACCTATTTTTACCATCTAAATTCTCCCTTTGCCACAGCTGTTTACCCCACGCTTGTCCCACCCTTTTAACTCAGAAGCAGATAACTTGTTTTCTAACTTTCACGGTCTTGGAGGAAGAGGGTTTTATTTTTTTTTCCCTGAAGACGAAGCACAGCTAGAGGCTTACCCATATTGATGATTTAGAAAATGAAATGTGGGGCTGCTGAATACAGTCTGAGTTCATCGCATTCAGACGAGATGCCTACATGTGTGTAGTGAGTGCCTACTTTCCAGGTACGTTGTGAGTTGGAAATAGGTAGAAATTTAAAATCTAAGGCACGGAGGGCTTAGGTAGCTCGCCCAAAGCCACTAATCTGGGAAGCATGAGACGGGGGACTCGACCCAGGCGTCCAACCGTTGGATTTGACTGGGTGAAGAAGCTGCCCCTGTGTCAGCACAAGAGATACAGACAGCTGGCTTTCACTGCTTAACCTCAGAGCCTCAGACTCTCGAACACGGCTGCTTCTATGACATCATCTGGCTTCGCTGCAAGAGACCGCGATTGCCGTGTGGGCTCACTACTCTGATGTGGGGGATAATGAATGATGCTCGCACGGGGGCAAGTGGGTTTAGTCAATTTAATGAAACCCGCTGCACTTGCCGCTGGTGCTCCTGAAAGAACGATGACCTGCAAGGTTATGGACATTGTACGATCATGCTTCTCTGCTGTTTAACAAATGCTGCTCTCCTAGAGGTTGGAGTAGGAGCCGGTGACCCAATAGGAGCGATGTCCTATCTTAGTGTCTAGGTCACATCAATCCGGAACGTTCTGACATGGAAGTCTTGCACTCTGCGATACGTTAATCACAAACGGGGGGCTGCGGTAAGGGGTTGGATATTAGGGGAACCTGCCAACCACATAAATGCAAATTAATAACAAATTTAGTGCTGTGAGTGACAGTGTCTAGGTGTAAGAATAGAACAGGCATTCCTGGAAACTTAACCCTTCAGAATCAGAATCAGCGTCCATTTATGCTCATACCCGTGGCCACGTCTGCCCCTAGAGAGAAGGTTTCCGAACACCTTGTCTGTAGGAACGCACCAGCCACACCCCAGTGTTTAAACCTTTGATGTTAGTGTCTCACAACAGCACGATTTTGTTATTTAACATTCTGGAGGCCGGATGCCCAAAAATCCAGTTCCACTGAATGAAAGTCAAGGCCTGGTTCCTCTGGAGACTCCGGGGGAAAATCTGCCTCCCCGCCTCTCCCCGCCTGCGGAGACGACCCACCCTCCTTTTTGCCCGTGTCCTTCCTGCCGTCCTCAGAGCCAGCAGTTGGATCAGCCAGACATCACCCTTCATCGCCAAGTCTCCGTCTTGCCCTCTCCTGCCTCTCTCCAGCCTTTGTAGGGACTGTGTGATCGTAGTAGAGCTAAACTTATAGTCCAAGCGATCTCCTGATGTCCAGATCCTTAACCGAATCACGCACACAAAGCCTCTTTTGCCGTGTACAGGGACAAATTAACTGTGTCAGAGGTCAGGACATAGATATCTTTAGGGCAATATTACTCTTCCTACCATAGGGTTACTGGACAAGTATCAGGTAATGACCCGAGGGCCAAGAAAACAAGATTATTAAAATAATACTTGATCGTCACAAGATTGTTCGCACCATTACTTAAGTGTAAATTGGTTAAAATGTGCTTTGTTATTACAAATAGACTTTGTATGTTTTTTATAATGTACATAAAATATTGCAGCAGTGGTTTATATGCGTGTATATGTGTGCATGTATATATGCACGTATGTACACATACCTGCCAAGTAGACATGTATACACACTTAGCTACATGTATGTGTGGCATATACATGGGATGTGGAAAAGTAAGTTTGAGGGACTCCGTGTGATTTGAATGAATACGCGCACATGCATGATCCAAAATGAGAACCCACCGAAGTCGGGCAATGAGTTCCCGTTGGGAATAACTGAGAGGAGCCGCTTCGCAGCTCCCAGGGTCAGAGGCATCGCGAAGCGTTCCTCTCCGATGGGCCGAGGCGCCCGCGGCCGCGGTGGGGGTCGGGCGCGTCTCGCTCCACCTGGCTGGCTGCTGGCGCGCTGCCAAGGACTCCGTGCGCCCTCGCCGAATGTTTCGGTGCGTCTCCATTGCTGTCGAAGCCAAACTCTGACGTGGTTCATAAATTTTGGATGAACTTGCAGAATGTGAATTCAAAAATTAATGAGCATGGATTAACACTCTCCGTGGGCAGTCTTTGTTTATGTGCTTAACACATTAGACCCGTGACCCATTGAAATCATTTTCTCCGCACTGTTGCAAACGTACGGTCCAGGCAGGCGCAGAGCAATTGGATAAGGCACCGTCATAAATAACGCCAAGGTCCAAGCGCCTCCACTGCTCCGGCTGAAAGGATGTGAGGCTCAGGGGCTATGGGTAAACGGAAGTTCACCAAATTTTATCCGGGAAAATCAAGGGCTGTGCAAATTTCACTATGGCGTCACTATCAAACTCATATTGAAAATATACTTTAACGCTGTTAATTAATAATGCAACAAAAAGAAACTAAATACAAAAAAGGTGAACTGCTTAAGTGGTGTGTTGATATGTTTTTCTTGGTGTTTAGGTACTGGGAGGAGAAAGGAAAATACATATCGTTGCAGAGTAAGAAAATATGCAAAAGTATACATTGCTGGACATAGACAATTTATGCAGAAACAAATATGGAATCATCTTTACATACAAGTCATGGGAGTGGCTAACTGCATACACTTTATCTAAATCTTGCAAAAGAAAGATGAAGCCAGAATTACCTGCCTAGTTTTTGATATGTCTATTCCAAGAAATTTGCGTAAGTCTACAATTTCATCCAGAAACTATGGCGATTTGTATTTTACTTGAATTTTCACAAGACATTTTTTTTTAAGATCCCGAGGATTTTTCTCTGTGGCCACGCTGGTGGTGGTAGTGATAGAGCATGGGCTCAGCAACCACGCTGCTGAGTAAGAGGGAAATGCCCAGCTCAGCGGGATTCTCTACGAAACGATCCATGTGAACATCCTCCGCTTTATTCTTTCGAGCATTTTTATCCAATTATACATGACGTCGATGACATGCTTATCCAACTACAGCAGGCCCGACTGCTCCACGCAGCCTTAAATCCGTGAGTGGGAGGGACAGGGTTCACGGTGCACAAGCTCGGACTTTGCACCAGATTGCCCCGTCTTTCTCTCTTCCCCCAAAGCGTGACACATCTGTAAATGTCACCAAAGTTTCAGGAGCAGAAAGAGGAGACCTGGGAAAAGGACATCCATTGCAAGGCATTTACTCTGGTAAAGATCGGGGAAGACAATTAATTCTCTGAAAGGGTGTATTCCATGCCATAAGCACACAATGGCGGGTGCTCGATCCATACGGAGACCTTCTTGTCAGTCCTCGGTATTTCTCAAACCCCTTGTTCTTGGAAAAACGTTGTTTTCTATGTTTGCATCGCTTTATGTTTTTGACGTGATGGGTCTCCTAGTGTAAGGGTCCCTAAGCCCCTAAGAGCGTGATTTTTAGGTAAGTTATATTTGTACTTTTGCTAACTTTCAGTTGTTTCATAAATTAGCATTTCCGGTGGGAAACATCAGAGATGTGAAAGAAAGGCTTGTGTGTCAAAAGTCTGTTTCTTTTCCCCCCAAAATTTATTTCATGCGTAGGACAGATTACATAGGAATGGTCAACCCTGAGCTTCCTATTTTAAGATGCTACAGAGAAAATGAAATTTTTATTTTTCCAAGAAGTTACCAACCTTTTGCAATGCTTAGCTAAATATCAAAACGTGTAGAAATTCCTTTAATCAGCAACATAAAAAAATACTTCCTTGGCTTTTTCTTAATTATAAACAAGAACATCAAAGTTGCTGACATTTTTTTCCTTTGTGAATAAAGGTAGGGGGAAGGGTGGTAGTTTTCTATCGCCAAGAAACAATCACCACAAAGTCCGTGGGGTACCACCCCATTCTCAGCCAATAGCTTCTGCACTCGAGCAGTCCGGTGCATATATATTATATATATGCACATATGTATTACATGTATTGTGCACACACATATATTATATATGTGTAATTATATGTAATGTATTACATTGCATTATCATATATAATTATAATATATTATATAATGATATATTAGACATACAATTATTATAATATATAATAATTATATAATGTATGCTATATTGTATAATACAAATATAATATATGTATTATGTATATATAAAATATTTTTTCTTGTGGGGGGCGGACTTCTGAGATGCCCCCCAAGGTCACGGTGCACTAGTGCGCACATCTTTCCCTGTGAGTGTAGCCACACATGCGCACATGATAGGGTCGCAGTCCTAGGTTAGGTCACACTGGAAAATGAAGGTGATGGGACATTTTTTCATACAAGACTCAGTTTCAGAACATGAGCGTAAGACTCCCGTTGGCTTTCCAGAAACCAGATGCCACACTGTGAGAAGGCCGTTCGTCCAGAACCAGAGGGCAGCCTGTAGGAGGAAGAGCGTGTTCCCCTGGCCAACAATCAGGAAGAATACGGGGATCTCATTTCTACGAGAGCGCGGAATTAAATTCTTCCAACCACCTGACTGGGTTGGGGATCAGACGTCACGTCCCAGATGAAAACTCAGCCTGACAGACACTTAGGTTCTGAAACCCTGCCCTCCAGGACTGCGGTGCAACCCGGACATGAAGCTCCTGCAATCTGCAGACTCCGCAGGTCCAAGGTTCAGCCACCAGCGAGACCGCACACGCTGCAGGTTCCGGGGGCTCCACGGCCACCCCGGGTTTGAGGGTGTATTAGGATGACTGGCAGCACTCAGAGAGGCGCGACATTTACAAGTGCAGCTCCATCCTGAAACGCACAAGCCAGGACCAGGAAAACGAAGAGGCAGAGGGGGAACGTGTAGGGGGATCTCGAACCCGGACCTGGGAGCCCAGCCCCCAGAGAATCAGGACACCTCCCGCTTCCTGCACGTGGACCTACTCATCGCTCGGGAGGCTGGCACCAGCCTCGATGTATTTATCGGGGTGGCATTTGGTACATAACTGACTGAATCACCAGCCAGGTGATTGGACTCAATCTTTAGCCCTCAGGAGGTTGGACTGATACCACGTGGCTCAAAATTCCAGTCCTCTAATCAGGTGATGAGTCTTTCTGACAGGACCAGCCCCCAATGCTGAGGCCTCTCCTTAGCATGACCTCTGGCGTTTTTCAAGGATCTGCGGAGAATGCCAAAGGCGTCCTAACAGCTGGGAATACTTCAAAGCTTGGAAGCTGTCACACAACAACTTCCTGCTTGCCATTAACTGACCTAGGCTTTTCGGCTGCTTTGCTGAACACGTGGTGAGAGAGTAACGAGAATTAAACAAGTTCTTAAAAAAAGAATTGAGATGGACAGAATGTGGAAAAAAGGAAACTCTGAAAACATGCATTAGGGAAAGCTTAACTCTTCAGGAGAACAGAGAAAGCCTTCCTTGGGAAGCGACATGAAAACTAAGGTTCAGTGGAGAATAACCGTGAACAAGGTCAAGTGGGAGTGTTCTGTAACAGTCATGGGATTGTCGTACATAAGGCGTCCCTGCAAAATAAAGCCTGGATCAAGGGAGAAGAGGGAAGAGTGGTACCTACTTAAAACACAGTTTGAAGGTCAGAGTTGTTAGATGGAGTTTGGACAGTGAAGGAGGCAAAACACCGTGGAGAATTGTATGAGATGTTAACGGGATCAGAAACTTAACACAGGAAACAGGATATCACTGAAGGGTTTTTGGAGCTAGGTGGTCCCTCATCACCAGTGTCATGTTTGTAACCTCTTCGTGCTCCCAAGAGGAAGCCAGAGTGGAGAAAAGGAACAGACCTGAGTCTGTTCCGGTCCTGGTGAGGGATGATGGGGACCGGCCACGTTGCCTGTGGTGTGGACGGCGTGGATAAAAGGGGGTGAATGCGTCGCTTCTCTCTCTGGGAGAGCACGAAAGGTGAGGCTGAGAGAAGGACCCTGACCATGTGATCGCACTTGACCTAGATCCGCATTACTGAAACACGTGCGTGCCAGCCACTCCATTACCCCTTAAAGACAACAAGGAAAATGGAACCAAAGACACTGAAATTGAGAGCAGGCTGGCAGTGACCAGAGGGGAGAGGGGAGGGAGCTTCGGAGGGAAAGGGTGAAGGGTTTGCAGGGACAATTATAAAGGACGCATGGACAATAACGAGGGGGGGGGTGTAAATGGGAGGGAGGTGGGGAGGGCTGAGGTGTTGGGCTGGGGTGGGGGAAAGGCGGAAAACTGTACTTGAACAGCAATAAAAAATGTAAAAAAAAAAAAAGAGTACCCACTGTCCTCTCTGCGACGCCTGGCGTTTGTCACTTACAACCTCACACCAGCTCCCAAGCGCAGTGACTTCTCAGGCTGAACAGGGCTTGATTTCAACGCCTGTTTTGCCTGCTTCGCCATCATCACCGCACCACTGCTTGGCCCCCTTGGACTTTAAATGACTCTGTTGACATGATTGATATTCTATGATAACTGGATTAATTGTTTTGACTAACATGAAGAGAATGAGAGAGGATATATTATTCAAAATGATGCCACAGCGTATACTTTGCAAGGTCCCCTCTTGTTAGTTTGCCCCAAAGGGAAAGTCCCTGATGATGGGGGACAGGGAATCCGCGGGGGGACTGATAGCCCGGGATGAGAACCAGTGGGTGGGATGCATGAGCCCGGACTGAACGCCGCCAGCCCCGGAGTCTTATTCTTGCCGTGTTTTATATCATAACAATTGGTACAACTTATACAATTTATTTTCTTAGCCATCCTGTGTTCCTAGGGTGAATGCCATGTGAGAGTCATTTGGCTATGTGGATGTTCTCCATGATGTATGTTGAATCATAAACTTGGCTGGGTGTTGTTACACTAACGTGTCCGGCAATCCATTCGCATCGCTTCCTCTCTGCCCGAAGTAAAAGGCATAAATGGCAAGGGTTTCAGGATCCGTATGTCAAGTGTCTCGTGTTCTTTTGCTTTCCGTTTTTTATTGTTTTTTTTTTAAGTACAGTTGTCTCTATTTTCCTGCTACTGTTTCCCCTGCCTCACCCACCCCCACCCTCAATCCTACCAGTGTCTCCTGTTCTAATGAGGTGACCCTGGCGGGCTCCTTGGGGGACGAGAGTTGGTCACGAGAAGGACTAAGCCATATCACCAGCTTGAGACGGTCAGCCCCCCTCCCCACTCTACTGAGGAGGCAACAGGGCTTGAAACGGAGTTCATGACCCACCACCCCTTTGTGATGAGACCTTCCTGAAATCCCGATAGTATGAGGTTTGGGGAGCTTCCAGTTGGTGAGCCGTGGAGGTGCTGGAGGCTGGCACGCCTGGAGGGGGTGTGGAAGCTCCGCACCCTTCCCGCACACCTCACCCCGTGCATCTCTTCCCTCAGGATGTCCATCTGCACCCTTTATCATACATAGTCTCGTATAATAAATGCGTAAATGCAAAACAAACCATCATAAATGGCAAGCAATAAGAGACCAGGAATTGGAGTTAAATGTACCATAAATTGTCATCAACAAGAAGGTCTGCCTCATAATTCAAGAAAAACAATAATGACAAATACTATATCATATATATGGATTTCATTTTTGCTCAAAATCTTTGCTTTCAATGTATTAATTGGAAACATAGACTTCTCTATACACACATAAGTTATTCTGCCTAAAAAATGTCATTGATCTAATATGTCTCCATGCCCTTTATAAATGATTCAACATTATGCTGACTGTCTTAAAAGCAGTTAGGAAGATGAGAAGACTCTCTTATCTCCTTGGGACAGGATTTATAGCTCTTGTGTCCTGAAACAGGCAGAGTGGTTTTCTTGAGGGATGTAACAAATTAGACAGTGTCGCTGGCATTTTTCCATAATATGCATAAAATATAAATTTGTCCATCTCAAGATTCAAATTTTAGGTTTATATGACTAATACACAGAAATGAAGACTTTGAGGCATACAGTGTGTAAATAACATCTCATTTACTTTAGACAATTCTTATTACTCTCAATTTTGCCCTTGATCTGATCGGAGATACCGAGCGACTTCGTGCAGTCAGAAACGCCCCTTCCCCAGGTGAGCATCTCGGCCACCCCACCGGCCTGTATTCGCCAACAGCATTTCCTTAGACACCGTTTTTGACCGTCTGCGCATAGCACACTGATTACGTCACTTTATTTTCATGATATTTGAAGCAACTTAAAGGCTTATAGCGAACATTTGGATAACATTTTGGAACTCCGTTTACCTTCAGCCCATTTGAAACATTGATGAGGCAGGAATTGAAAGATTCTGGAACATGTGTCAAATGATGTCAGCGAGGAATTAAGTTAGCTTGGTCAGATTTATTTTAATGTCAAAGAACGACATCTAAGGACTACGCAGGCCCAACCGCCAAGGGAGTTGGTGACCTGTCGCTCTCCGCAGGCACTGGGACAGCCTGTAAGCGCTGCGGGGGAGGCGGCTCCCTTCCACGGGGCTGCTGCTGGAATAGATCACCTTCTGGCCCCGATTCCAGGTACACCTGAATGTGACCGTGGCTTCCAAATGCAGTGAGATGAACAGAAAGAGTTAGTTGATCACCAAGGCAGTATACTGGAATGGAAGCTGGTATCGTTTCCTTGTTTGTTTGTTTGTTTATGATTAGCTATAGTAGAGAGAGAAGAAGCCTAAGATTTTCAGCTTCCTCTTAGAAAATGAAATATAGACCTATACCTAACACTGAAAATTAAAAAAACAATTTTACAGTGGAAATTTTGTGCGATAAACCTATTTTTATGATTATGGAAAAATGTGTTTCTATAGCATAATGAGCTCAAACACACTTACAGGGAAATGTTAGCTACAAGACTTTCAAAAGTAGGCTTATCCTCAAATTCGCTTGCTACTTAGGCAGAAAACATAGTTATGTGATATTTAGTGCGGTTGAGAATGCTCCCCATGCATCATCCGACTTATTCAGAGGCCCCTTCCCTAAGGTTGCTTTTGAGACCTCTTACATCACAGACACTGAGCTACAGCTTCTTGGGTTAAGAAAACTACACTCTTGCTGTAAAGTGTGACCACCATCCATTCGGGCTTTCTCAGCAGCAGACCCTAAGTTAAGAATGTAATTCTGAGTAGATTATTTAGGAAGCACAGAGAACACCATTTGTAAGAGAAATGGGGAAGCAATATTATCATATTACAGAAAAAAACACAAGAAGAATCTTTAAAATTTTTAAACATAATTTATTATCTACATTTTCTATATTTTGCTATATACCACGAAGTCTATAGTATGTACTGCCTTCCAATGGGAAGGGAAGATTATTCCTGTTTCACATTTCAGTTATTTAAATTGACCTGTGTGACTTTTTCTTTTATTTACTTCTTAAATAACCTATTGTTGATCATTTAGGCCATCTTTTATTTTTTTGTATCATACTTTCAATGAAAATAGTAATAAATTTTATTAAAAAATAAAGCATCTCAAAATTTTGGTTACCACAGAAGACAATGAAAGAACAGTTTGTTGAGTACTGCAATAATATTTTACCTGACCCCTGAAGATGATCAAGTAAACATGGTCAGGACAAAAATACATCTTTGAAGAAGGTCAGTTTTTCAGAGATCGGATCCCTTTCTGAACAAAATAATCTCTACAAATCTTTCCATCTTTAAATGCGAATACTGACAAACGAGTGGTCTTGTATTTCTTTGTTTTCTTGATCTATAACAACATCCCGAAATAACCTGCGAACTGCACTGCTTTGCTGAGATTGTCGTAACAAATTGCCACACTGGGTGACTTCAACCACGGAAATTTATCTTCTCACAGTTCTGGAGACTAGAAATGGAGATCAATGTGGAACTGAAGTCTGCTTCTTCTGAGGCCTCCGTCTGGCTGTCTCCTGCCCGTGTCTTCACCCCATCTTCTTTCTATGTGAGTCTAAGTTAACTCTTTCGTAGGAGGCCACCATTGCATCAGATCAGGCTCCACCTTAGTGTCTCATTTTAACTTAATAAAAAAAAAGAAAAAGAACTTTTAGAAAAACCTTAACTACCTCTGCCAAGCGCCTATCTCTAAATACAGTCACATCCTGAGGTCCTGGTGGTTAGGATTTTCACAGATGAATTGGGGAGGGGGAATACAGTCAACCCATCACACTGACTGAAGTCCTTCCACGGTCGTAACGGATAAAAATGTAATAATTTAAAAAACAAAATATGCTGTTTTCAGAGACATCTCAGTATCAAGGATCTGAAGATAAACAACAGCACAATAAACAACCTCCCACATGAAATTTAAATCCAATAGCAATAGTTTTACAAGCAGGAAGACACGGGGGCCGTGTTCAGAGATGCTGTCCAACGCACACACACACACACGCACACACAGCACTTTTAATTAAGTTGGATTAATGCACAAAATGGCTCAGAGAAAAGCATCCGAAAAGGTCAGCATATCTACACTGGAGGCTGAAGAAGCTTTTCTCCTTTTCCCTAAGGCATTATCTTAATAACCTTAATCCAATGTATTTTCACATTTCAATCCTTGATATCTTTTTAAAAAATACTTTTGTGGATTTCAGACTCTGTGCCCAGAAGAATAGAGAAAACTTGTTATAGATAAAATTGCATACTATGTTCACCGTTCTGTTTATTTCCACAAAAATTAACAGGTATTATTAATATTCAAGGTTGCCTAAGTCCCCCGGGTGACCTCCTGAAGAATTAGATAAGCCTAATCTTCCAATGCATTGGTTAAAGCAGGGGTCCCAACCTCTGGGCCGCAGGCGGGTACCAGTCCGGGCCTGCCAGGAACCAGGCCGCACAGCGGGAGGCGAGCTGGAATGTAATGAACTTGACTCATCGCAAAACCATCCCCTTTGCCGGTCCATGGAGAAATTGTCTTCCACAAAAGCAATTCCTGGGGCTAAAACAGTTGGGGACCGCTGGGTTAAAGCATCTTTCCTCATCAGTTGGATATTCAAATGACAATTATTTAATATAAATTGCTTTAGAATAATATTAATTAAAGATATACACCCCATTTTTAATCTTCCTCTTGACAGAAATATAATTTATTATCAAACACATAAGTATACGAATGGTTTCCCTTGGGATGTTTTTAATATATGCCATAGTATGTGTGAGTGTGTATGGGTATATATGTATACATTTCTTTATAGTTATGGTTTGAATCTAGCAAAGTAATTCAGCATCAACACTTTCAGCTCCTGAAAATCACTTATGAACAAAGGGAAAAATAGCTCTATTTTTAAAATATGAGATAAACTGAAACCCCTTACACATCAAATAGTACAGGTGAGCTGCATAAGGAGGAGCTGAAGGACACGCACGTCACGGAGAGAAGTAAGTGGTGAGAACAGCGGGAGGTAAAAATAACCTGTAGAAATCCGCTCCCTGGATGTGAAGGGCCAGCTCAAGGTGGAAAACCTGTATCTGTCTGCAACAGAACACTCAAAA
The DNA here is from genome assembly GCA_004027475.1 of Anoura caudifer. Lineage (NCBI taxonomy): Eukaryota > Metazoa > Chordata > Mammalia > Chiroptera > Phyllostomidae > Anoura > Anoura caudifer. The sequence continues at coordinate 6,852 of PVKU01003378.1, read as the reverse complement.
TCCCTGGACTAAGAAACAAACGAATAATCGTAAAAGTGCACATATGGCCTGGTAGCAGACTGACGTCAGCACTTCATATTTCATCATCATCATCATCATCATCATCATCATCATCATCACCATCTCCCCCTCAGAGGAGCGCCCAGTAACATTTTCAGAAACCAAAATGCAGAGTGAGAGAGAGCTCGCTTTGCGAAAACTGAACACTGGACAGCCCGCTGGACTTGTCTGAAAGCTCCCCCGGAGACCTCCTCCACACAGGCGGACCAGGAACATCCCATTGGCTCTGAAAACAAGGAATAATTTTTAAACGTCGTTAAAAGAGCAACCGTATTACAACGCCATAATAAATGAGGTGCTAGGAAAAGTGCAGGAAAGCCTACCAACCGCACGCATTAAAAATTGTTGTCACAGATGAAAATTTAAAACATTGAGTCTCAAGTTTCATAGTGAGAGATCAACCCCATCCGTGAATAAGACGACCAGCTGCTGCAGGAAGGGGGCGGATGCTAAGAACGCGGAGGGGGGCAGGGGGGCAACGGGGGCTGGTGCTGCACCTGAGCTGAGGCTCCAAGCCCCTAGCACACGCTCTGTCTGTTCTTCTGTCGGACTGAAGCTACAAAGCACCAACTCAACGCTAAAATTGAGTGGATTTCAGGATAACAACCGCAGAGCGTGAACCACTGAGCAAGGGCAGCCTGTGTGGCGATGGGACCACATCCGTGAAGCTCATCCTGCCTCTAGATTTGTATCCTCCATTGTCTTGGGAAAGTTAAAACACCCCGCTCAGAAATAACCTCCCGAGAGTGGATTCCGTTATGAACGTCTCGGCGCTCACCTGCTATCAGCTCCGTCTTCACAGTCTCAGACTTCGGGGGAGGAATGTGACCATGAACCAAGGATGTTCTCCACACACGCAGGTGGTGGTCAGCTTTTGCTGAACTGAATGCGGAGTCTGGATAACACTATATAAATGACTCCACCTTCTTTAACGCCTCAAAACTCTCCATAGTACAGGGTCATCTTGTGGAATCCTCATGAGAGAGACTACAAATGAACTGAGCCTGCATGATCCTTCCATTGTTACAGACCAGCCTCAGACCTGGGGGGCCCTTCCCTCACCCCTGAGTGAACATGCTCTATTCCCAGCCATCTCCGACCATGAGAGGGCACCTCAATGTACTCAAGTTGCGTCTTCTTCTTTATGATGTTTGCTTTCTGACCCTGATTCTGTACTAGACATACAATACATTTAATTCATTTTTCTTGAGGAAGCTATTTAAAAATTCAAAGGGAGTTAAAATATCTTCTTTAGATTGATGTGTTTTATATTTAGTAGCTGAGAAAAAATCAGTTACCTCATCCCCCGATAATTATTGAGTGTCTCCCCTTCGTCAGTGCGTAAATATAAATGTGATTTACAGGAGGCATGACTCCTGCTCTGAAGGGCTTCAACGGGGCTGCTCCATCAGACGGTCCTTCAAGCAAAACCAGTATAATGAACGGGGTGGGAGATGCCGAGTGTCAGGGAGTCGCAGAACGAGAGAATCGAATCCACGCAAACCCCAGCATCACCCCGGGCGAACATGCCCGTCTGTGAGCACGGATTGCTGACAAGGTGCAGGAGGAGTTTGGAAGTGTTCTAGGCAGACGAAGAATAATAAACACCGAAAGCAAATGACAGTGTGCTGTGACTAAGAGCTAAATTGATGCTTTGCTTCACCTGGGGACAGCGGGCAGAGGGTTCGATGATAAAGGAAAAGGAAGCAGGGCTGTGTAAGCCATTGTGCACATGTCACCAAGTTTGAGTTTGACTTGCAGGTTAAAGAAATCATTACAGTGTTTTCCAAGTAAGCTGCTCATGTTGTGGATAAAGACAGATCACTCTGAATGTATCATGTGTGAATGGAGAAGAATGGAAGAAACACTTGGGCCACAAGAACAGCGTTGTGTGTGTCGAAGGAACTTGGGTAGGAGATGGTGGGGCCCTTCTAAGGAAGAGTTAGTGTTCGGCAAACAAGCCGCGTGGATCCGGGCCTTACAGAGATTCCGAATAGCAGAGCATGTTGCTCGGATGTGGGGAACAAATGAGAAGAGTTAAAGGTAATACCCCTGTTGCAATTTTTGCAAAATTGTACATGGTGCTGCCTTTCATCACGGTAGGAATCAGAAGAACAGGTTTAGGGAGAAGATTTTGGACAGGTTAGGGTTGATGTGACCTATCTGAGTAGAGAGTCTCAAAAGTAGTTGCAAAATATAAACCAGGAGAGAGTGGCTAGAGACGTCTACTAAGGAGGCATTGTTTGTAGACGGAAATTAAAGGTTGGGTCATGGTGGCGACTGCTCAGAAACAAAACCACGGAGAGAAGCAGAGGGCGTGTAGCAGAGAGTGGAGGGACCCCTGATATCCGTGGGGCAAGGTGGGGACATGGTGGTGAGAGGGCATCTGAGCAGGAGCACCCAAGTGTGTTACCACAGGGCCCGTGGTTCTGGAAAACGAGGAAGGAATTGGGTGCGAACAGTGAGAGGAAGGCAAAGCTTTGTGTAAGAGACCCCTCTACCTGCCGTAGGGAGGAGGAGCTTGGGGGTAATGGAGTCGTTTTAGGAACCTTGCCTGAAAGTTGTTTTCACTCTGGAAAAAATCAGAACATGTGTTAGGAGGGAGCAGGAAACGTTTCATATGAGGAATAAGGAAGGTGTGCAGACAGCAGCTACTGACGATGAGAAAGGGGGCCCAAAATACGGCCCCCTTTCGGAGGTGCGAAATAAAGGTGACACGTGACAGGACAGCCCAGGAGGAAGTGAGCATCCTGCAGTTAAAGCTGCAGTAATCAGGGCTTTTGATTGAAATTCTCCGGGAAAACTCAGTATAAAACAAATAAATATTCATTATCTATCTATATATACACACATATATTTACATATGATTCTCCATATACATAAACAATGTCATGATAAGATTAGGAAAACCTGACTTTTATGTTTATTACAGAAGTATAAAAGTCCTGGCACATAAAATACAGGGCGTACCCATCGAAGTGAGCAATCGAAATGGATCGTGCAAGGTCCCTGGTGATGAGAAAGCCAGAGTTTAAGGACAAGCTGGTTACTGCTGAATGACCTGGAGTCTCTACTACCTCCATTCATCCACAATGTGATGTGGCGACAGGATCTGGTTGCCTGGTTGACAGGACGCCTCTGGCGGCTGAGTCGAAAACAGCTCGAAAAGGGGCACCTCGCATTCAGCAAGACCCGCAGTTCGGCAGAGGGCTCGGACTCAACCGGTGCGTTCGACCTGTCAGCATGGTAAGAACCACAGGGCACCACCCGCCACGGCAACAGAGGACAGCCGGGTCTACGGGGCCCAGGCGCAGGAAGAAGCAGGCACAGTAAATACTGAGGCCGTCCACCAAGAACACGGGTGGGGCTGGGGGCGACGCTGCAGGTTCAGGGTAAATGGGCCAGATGCGGAGTGCTGGGGAAGAAACAGAACAAGGAGACAGACACAGCAGGATCGTCGCACAGGGTCAATAACTCATTTCGGCGCAGTGACTGGGAGCGTCCGAGGCTCCCTTTCTCCACGGTCACCCGTTTTTCTCCGGTCAGGACAGCTGCCAGAGCAGCGAGCGGTTGTGGAAGACATTCCTTCAAGGAGGGCTGGCCCTGCCCTGCGGAGGGATCCAGAGGGTCTTGGTTGTGGGACCGGGGATAAGTGTTAGGTGGACAAGGAAGCGCACAACGACGGGGCGGGTGGCGGATGCCCGGATGGATGCACCGCAACCGCCTGGGGCTAAACTCTCCCTGGAGCCAGTAGGAGGGGGTGACCAAGGGGTAATGCTGAGGCCTGGAGGCAGCCCTGGGTGGGGTTCGAACGGGAGCTGCAGAGGCCGTGGGCCCAGATGTCGAAGCGTGGATTTCAGTTGCTACTGTGTTCATATTGTGTCTTTTTTAATTTGTCAAATGGATCCCATTAATGTAAGTTGTTAATAGTAGGAGAAGTTGGGTACAAGGCTTAGGGGAACTCTCTTTACTTTCTTTGCAATACTCTGTAAACCAAAAACTGTTCTAAAAGTAAAGTACATTAAAAACTTGATTACCTACATATTCATCTCAGTAAGTAAAAACTCTAACAGAAAGTCTTAAATTAAAAATGTAAGATCAAAAAAAGGTAAATTTAAAGAATTATAAACAGGAAATACAATACAACCTGTTTGTCTTTTAAATAAGAATAGTGAAATAGAAATAATTATGATGAGATTAACCAAAAAAAAAAACACCCTAAATAATAAAAAAGAAAATGAAACATTAGGGAAATAATCGTAAAATAGGAATGGGACATAATCACAAGCCACGTGGAGATTTGGAAAAGCATAAAAGTACAAGGGACTACTTTAAGCCAGTTAACTGCAAAATCAGATAAATAGATAAAATACAGAAAAATGGAGGCCTCGTTTAAGAATGTTCCAAACGGTTAACTGCAGGGTCCAGCAGAGGTAAGGCCTGCTTGCGTGCGGTTGGCAGGGTGATAATGTGGGTTCGATACTTCATAGGTTTAATCTGAACATCCCACCTAAGATGTCACAGGGTGTGCTTGAGTGTGACATTGTTATGGTGCAGAATCATGGGCTTATGATTTTGTAATAAAAAGGGGTGTCATTTGTCCTGGACCTTGTATGTCAACCCAAAATTTCAAGGAGGTCGGTGAACGCGGGGCTGGACGGAGGTGAAGAAAGCCTCATCAGGAATATGCGCTAAAGCTGCTGAGAAATCAATGAAAAAGACAAAAATCTGGAAAGGAGCAGGTACTCTTAAGTGAAATTACAATTATAGTGACAGATATATTCTCAAAAGAAATGTTGGACGCAAGAATAAATTGAATCTTTAAAGTAAAAAAAAAAAAAAAAAAAACCACCCCGCTGACCTAGATTCAGTGCTCAACAAAAATAACTCTCACTTGAACTTACCAAAACCCCGGAGGAAAGGTACTGAGTGGGTTTACAGACAATAGACAGTGGGCAACTCGGGACAGGGACCCTTGAGATGGATAATGAAGGGGGATCTGGGGTGTTCCCCGCTGACATCCGGGGGAGAGTTTCCAGGCCACAGACCCGTGAGGGGACACTCAGAGGAGACTGGCGCTCCCTGAGTTGAAAAGGTGGAGCCAGGAGCCCAGCAAAGTCGAAGCAGCCAGCGTTCCCAGGATGGAGGACCAGAGAGGAGACAGCGACCGAGTGACAAAGCATCTGCGGTCCAGAGAGGGGCCGTGTGAGGCATAAGCCTGGTGCAGGTGAACGCATGGGCTGGCTCCCTCGGTCTGGGAAAGGGTCACCTGGGGGGGGAGGCAGCAGGAAGGAACCTGAGAGCTCATACGGGAGGAACTGATCCTCCCTCACCACCGTGGAAGGCTCTGGAATCAAGCAGGAGTGAAACTATTCCAAATAACTTTAAGTTCAATAGCATGTGTATGTAACAGGTACAAGTAGTTGCTCTAACATTCTTAGATATGACACAGAAAATTATCTTTGGAACCAGAACGTTCACCATAGGGGTGGAATATAACAATCCAACTTAGATATTGGCAAAGCCAGCTTTCGCTACTTGTCATTGGCGGTGTGTTTGGATGTATTTATTACATCTTATCTTGGGATTTTTAAAGCTTATTTTATCTTTCTCTTTATTGCCTTGAGGCAATTTTTCTTTATTGGTAATGGTTAAAAAATGTGTTCTATTTCTCAAAATATATATTTCCTTTAGTTTAGATTCAAACTGTACACATTATTTCTTGTGAATTAAAAACCGTTTTAAGATTTTTGCATGCCTGTTTAACTTAAACATTATAATATCAAAATATCCTCTTTCTTCATCTCTTTTGGAAAAGCTACTTGAGTTATTATTTTTAACATCTTTTGAGTTACTATTATTCAAACTTCCATCGTCTCATTTGTATTAACCAAATTGGGTATTGTTAACATGATTCAGACAACTTGCTATTTTAATCTTATTTTTCTGAGTTGTATTGATTATGTGCAGAGGAAGATTTCGGGTGTCTGGATGTGAAGGACCGTGACATAACTAGAAATACTCCGCGTACTTGCAGCTTCTGAGCAGCCAGACGTCGGGTACAGAACACTGCAGTGACGCTAGCCAGGCGCCACCTCAGCTAGCACCGACCACGGGCAGAGCGGCCCACTTGGAGGCACACGTGGTCGCATTCGGTGACAGAGAGAGCAAAAGCACGTCCGACGATGACTGGAGAGGCTGATAGGTCACCCAAACTGTGGAACCCGGGGAAGGAGGGCCAGAAAAGAAAGTATCAGTGAGCAGTGATAACGTAATCATCAGCGCACCCCTGAAATGAGTGTTTAGTTCTCCCCGTTTTTCAGAGAATGCATGGGCCCTGGTCTGCCAGGACTGTCATAACAAACTCCACAGACAGGGCGACACAAACGGCAGACAACATCCTCATGATTCCGGAGGCTCTGAGTCCAAGACCAAGGTGAAGCGGCATTGGTTCGCTCTCAGGCCTCTCTTCCTGGCTGGAAGCGTCATCACATGGTCTTACGCTGTGTGTCTACATTCAGATTTCCTCTTCTTGTGAGGAAGCTGGAACCATGGCCCACCCGGATTGACCGTTTTAACTTAACCACCTCTTTAAAGACTGCAGTACAGGTGGAGGGTTATCAGCGGGGGTGTGGGTGGGGAGAGGGGGGAAAAGGTACGGAGAAAGAGTAGCATAAATGGTAGGTAGAGGATAGACAGGGGAGGGTAAGAATAGTATTGGAAATGGAGAAGCCAAAGAACTTATATGTACGACCCATGGACATGAACTAAAAGGGGGGGGGGATGCTGGTG